>JAUTXW010003745.1:577500-787500 GCA_030620095.1 Kuschelorhynchus macadamiae
TATATATATATATATATATATATATATATATACATGAGTTAGAAATAATTAATTTTTGCTTAAATAAAACACTTCAATATTCCAAAACTATAACTTTACTTCCAAAACGAACAAAGGATCTTACAAGAATGATCTCATCACCGGATACATATCGTCATCCTATAATTATATGGCCACTTCCGATGAATCATTTAGAATTAAGCATCGTATTTCCAATTACTCATTCATTTTTGCTATTTCAGCATTATTTTTATATAAATACAGGAGAATGAGTAACCATCTTTAGTCATTAAGTAGCTCTAGATCGGTCAACATTCATTGTAATTTCGTGTTTTAAATAAAAATAAAGTTTTTAAAAATACAAGTTACAAGTTTGAATTATAAATTGGCGCAGTCGGTAGGATTCCTTTTCGGAGTGCGAAAAAAGGTTATCCTGAAATCGGAGTGTAACAACGTTTCATCTCCATAAGGATTATCAGTGCTGCATCTTTCTGTTTCAACAGTTAAGAAAAGGATCAGGAACATCTACGACCGAACTAGGCACTTGTAACTCCTGGTACATCGATTATTGGTACGCCATTCGAGAAGCCAGTAAGGACGATTTGGCCTGTGCTAGCGTCCAAGACAAGCGGTAGCCAACCTGAGCAGTTCATCTCTTCAGCAAAGCATCGTTTGATACAGGACCAAGACTTGGGACACATTGTAAGATATTTACTTACTTCCCTTATAGTTGAGATCCCTGTTAATTAAGTTTTGAAATTTTTGAAGAAAGAATTTTTTTTTTTTTTAACAAAGACAATCTTTTTTTGTGTGAAGAAAGAAAAGTGAATAATTGAATTAAAGCAATTGTATTGAACAATTATTTGAATAACTTTCACTAATTATTTTAGTTGTAAAGAAAACAAATGTTAACGCAGTTAACAGTAGTTAAGTACATATTTAATGAGTAAATTTAAGAATTGTAGTAAAGACATTACTTATCCTAAAACAATTCGAAGAAATAGTTTAGAAAATCCTTCTACAAGTAGATTATTACAAAGTAGTTTTGAAAATCAATCTGCAAGTGTATTAACAGAACTTTATTCAGACATTAATTTAGAAAATATTTTTAACCCTAGTATAAATATAGATACTAACATTAATAAGATGGCAGACGCTTTGAGAAGTACTGTTTCACTCTTAAAAACTTTCGATGGTACCCCATCACGTCTTGAATCTTTTATTAATCAAATAGATACTTTTTATACAAGATATTTTAATACTGATACTTCCCAACAAGAATTTGTAATTTTGGCAATTAAATCAAAAATTATAGGATCAGCCGAAGATTTTCTTTTAACTAGACCAGATCTTAATACTTGGCCAGAAATAAAAATCTCATTAAAACAAAAATTTAGTGATCCAATAACAAGAGCTAATTTACAACAACAATTAATATTCTTTTCAAGAAAAGGCGAATCAACCTTAGATTACATACAAAAACTCAAAGCCTTAGTCACCAAAATAAATACGAAAACTTGTACAGAAATAAGTAATATTGAAGCTAGAAATATAATTATAGCACAAAATGCATTAACAGCAACTCAAAATCTTCTTGCAAATATTTCAAGCGAATTAAGAACTTTACTAATCGTTCAAAATCCCCAAAATCTAGACCATGCAATCGATATTGTAACCAATTATGAAATCTTAACTAGTCAAAATAATTTTAAAAATAACTATTTGCAAAATAGTAGATCAAATAATTTACTTAGCAATCAGAAAACGACACCAATAAATAATATCAATAAATTTTTGGTAAATAAATCGAATAATTTTCCAAATTCATCTTTTAGTACAGTACAAAATCAAACATTTAATCAAAAAGGCAATCAATATCCTAAACAACAATACCCACAACCAATGTCAGGTGTGAGTGTACAAAAAACAATGCCACCATTAAGACAACAACAACAAACTTTTGCCAGACAGCAACCACAACAACAACAAACTTTCTATAAACAACAACCCCAACAACAACATCACCCGAAATTTACATTTCAAGAATTAACGCATTTAGAAAATAATGAACCCAATAATGATGAGTTATATAATGAAGAAAACCCCGAATTTGACAATTATGATCAAGATTATCAAAATTTTGATGAAACATGTGAATTAGATAATGAGAATTTAGTCGAGCAAATAGAAAATTTTCATCTATCAGCCTCGGACGAAAACCTTGCTTAACTTTAAACAGTTTTCAAGTAAATCAATTACCCTATGTAGAAATACCGAACTATAATATTCGACTACTAATTGATACGGGTTCTCATGCATCCCTACTTAGACCCTCTTTAGCGGAAACATATTTTCCCGAATGTATTAAACCTTACGTAAGCACACTTCAAACTTGTGCAGGTTCAAAGAAAGCGAAAAGTAAAGCTACTATTCCTTTATTTTTAAGCTTTGGTAACCGAACCAATAGAATTCATTTTATATTCATTCCATGAATATTTTGATGGAATAATCGGAATTAAAGACTTATGTAAATTAAATTTAAATATTGATTTAAAAAATAAAAAATTGAAAAACCAATATTTAGAAATACCCTTTCAATATAGGCAAAATTTTGATGAATATACAATTGAAATACCACCTAAAACAATTCAAAAAGTAATTTTGAAAACTTCGCGACCAAATAACACTACTTGGTTAATGCCCTATTATTTAGTCGAAAATATAGAAATTCAACCTACCTTAATAGAAGTAAAAGAAAACACGTACGCTATTGATATTTTTAACCATACAGAAAAATATTTTACTCTAATAGAAACCACTAATGATAATTTACCCTTAAAACCAATCGAGCTTAACAATTTTGAAATAATAAATTTCGAACCAAATCAGAATCAAATTAATGAAAAAAACATAATCGAAGATATCGATTTAAAATCACTAATTAGGCACGAACACTTAAACTTTGAAGAACGTAAAGAACTTTTTAAACTTATTAAAAGCTTTCAAAATATTTTACATAAACACGGAGATAAATTAACATTTTTCAATCAAGTCAAACATACCATTAAGACTACGGATGAAATACCCGTACATGCGAAAAGTTACAGATACCCATTCATACATAAACAAGAAGTAGACAGACAAATAGATCAAATGCTACAAGACGGTATCATTCAACCTTCAAATTCTCCCTGGAGTTCCCCTGTGTGGATCGTCCCGAAGAAAGTTGACGCATCAGGACAAAGAAAATGGCGTCTAGTGATAGATTACAGAAAAATCAACGAAAAGACTATAGAAGATAGATATCCTATTCCAAATATCGCAGATATACTTGATAAACTTGGTAGAAGTCAATATTTTACAACACTTGACTTAGCCAGCGGTTTTCATCAAATAGAAATGGACCCAAAAAGTATACCAAAAACAGCATTTAATGTAGAACATGGACATTATGAATATACCAGAATGCCCTTCGGACTAAAAAATGCACCTTCCACTTTTCAGCGTGCAATGGATAACGTTTTACGCGGATTACAAGGAAAAATATGTCTTGTATATATGGACGATATAATTATCTTTTCAACCAGTCTTCAAGAACATTTAGACTCTTTAAAACAAGTATTTAACAGATTAAGTTCTTTTAACATGGAAATCCAATTAGATAAATCCGAATTTTTGCATAAGACAATTGAATTTTTAGGTCATGTTATTACCCCTGACGGTATCAAACCAAATCCCAAAAAAATCGAAGCAATAAAAAATTTTAAAATCCCTAAAACACCAAAAGAAATAAAATCATTTCTCGGTTTAGTCGGTTACTACCGAAAATTTATAAAGAATTTTGCAAAAATAACGAAACCTTTGACTCATTGTTTAAAGAAAAACGTTAAAATAAATCATGATAAAGCATTTATTACCGCATTTAATCTATGTAAAAAATATCCTAACTAATGACCCTATATTACAACATCCAGATTTTAGTAAACCTTTTATTTTAACCACTGATGCTTCAAATTACGCTATTGGAGCAATACTTTCACAAGGAAAAATAGGAAACGACCTACCTATAGCATTTGCTAGCAGAACTCTGAATCAATCAGAATGCAACTACTCAACAATAGAAAAAGAACTTCTTGCTATTGTTTGGGCAACAAAATATTTCAGACCTTATTTATTTGGCAGAAAATTCACAATTGTAACAGACCATAAACCATTACAATGGCTGTTCTCAATAAAAGAACCGAATTCAAAATTAGTAAGATGGCGACTAAAACTGCAAGAATATGAATATGATATTTAATATAAAAAAGGAACCTTAAATTCCAACGCCGATGCACTTTCAAGACCACCTCAAGAATTGTACCCAACCGAAATAATAAAATCACCATTGACACATATGTCAGCAGTATGCGAAAAAGAAGAAAATTCTGACGACCAATATATTTGGCATGAAAAAATAAAACATTTCTTTGACACCCAAGAAAACCTATTCGAAAAACCAAAAAAGATAAATAAAGAAAAGAAGAAACCAAAAATTAATATAATTTCCGATATTCAAATTAAACCCCCAAATAAACCAATTAAAACACCATCGCCATTGCCATCAACAAGTAAAATCAATGACGAAGAAAAAATTAATCAAAACAACTCAGACACAGAAACTATACATACGTCAAGAGAAGACCCCATATTAGGAGCCCCGTATGTTAGTAAAGCCCTGAACACTTTTAAAAATCAAATCATATTTAAATGGACTGAAAAGGAACAACCTTATGTTGTCACTAAAAAATTATTTGAAACTAAAAAGAGATTAATAATTTTTATAAATCAAAACCCAATAACCGAAATAATCCAAAGACTCTTAAGAGATTATTTACCCCCAGATACTTATTGTTTACACTTTCCTAATAAAGAATTAGAACCGATAATAATTCGAATTTTCCAAGAAACCTTTCAAAATAACGCCTACAACCTTGTTATTTCTAATACACTATTAGAGGACGTCGTAGACGTAAATGAACAAAAAGAAATAATTGAAAGATATCATATCACGAAAACATCCCATAGAGGAATGACTGAAAATATAAAAAATATAAAGCAAAGATATTATTGGCAAAGCCTTGAAAAAGACGTAATTAATTTTGTTAATACGTGCGAAATATGTCAAAAAACCAAATACGATAGACATCCCTATAAAGTAATTTTTAAACCAACACCAACAGGCTGTAAACCCATGGAACATATTTATATGGATATATATTCCATTTCAGGTCAAAAATATTTGACAATAATAGATAACTTCTCTAAATTTGCTACAGCATACCCTGTAAATGAAACATCAATCGAGATTTGTCAAAATCTAATTAAATTCTTTTCACATCATGGTACACCCTGTAAAATTACAACTGATAATGCACAAAGCTTTAAAAGTAATTTAGTACAAGATCTTTGCAAGACTTATCAGATCGAATTACATTTTACTACACCCTATAATCCAAATTCGAACTCACCAATCGAAAGATGGCATTCAACTTTGAAAGAAAGTCTTATTGTCCTTAGAAACGAACATCGAAATAAAACAATACAAGAATTAATGGATATCGCAATCCTTAATTATAATAACAGTATACATTCATCACATGAATATACACCATTTCAAATATTAAAAGGAAATTTAAATTATCAATTAAACTTTGAGAAAAATATAAATCAAATACAAACTGATTACATTCACGAACTCGCCCAAATATTTAGTGAACTTAATGAAAAAATAAATCTAAAATTAAGTGCGAAAAAGGCTAATGTCCTAGCTAAATTAAATGAAAAACGCGAGATTGACCCAGAAATAGCTGAAGCTACAAAACAACTATTACATACACCTCGAAAATTACCATTAAAGTTAGAACCAAAATACAAACTAACTACTTTTAAAAACCAAAGACACCCAAAAGATATTAAAAGACGTTCGTAATTTTCAGGAACTTACTGACAAAATGAAGAAGATCCTGATACTACTTCCACTACTTGTCAACGCACAATATAAAATAGAAGAATTAAATAACCCTTTGTTACCAGTTTACCAATCAACAGGTTACATAATAACAGGTTATCATCATGTCTATTATCATGTAAATCTAACTAATATAAAAGATTGTGTAGAAAACT
This sequence comes from Kuschelorhynchus macadamiae, assembly GCA_030620095.1. Classification (NCBI taxonomy): domain Eukaryota; kingdom Metazoa; phylum Arthropoda; class Insecta; order Coleoptera; family Curculionidae; genus Kuschelorhynchus; species Kuschelorhynchus macadamiae. Next base: position 583,666 of record JAUTXW010003745.1, read on the forward strand.
CGAAATTAACACTTACACAAATTAATAATACCCTAAGTAAACTATACGCACCTATATACCAACTTTTATCTATAAGAACACGTAACCTTTTCGATCAAATAGAATCAATCGAATTATTTGTTAAACATTATACTACCCCACAAAAGCGAACTAAACGCGGACTTTTCAATTTCCTAGGAAAAGCACAAAAATATCTCTATGGTACATTAGATGCCGATGATGGAGAAAGATACGACAATTATATTAAAATATTACAAGAAAATCAAGAAATCTTACATAAAGATTTATCTGCAACCCAGACTATTGTAAAACAATTAACAAAAGATCTTGACGCACAGCTGACTAATATTAAAACTAATCAGCAAAAGTTATTAACCCGAATGGAAGACCTCACTAATATGACTCATACTACAACCACTTCGTCTTACTATATTGTTACGCTAGACAATATTGAGACTAATCTACGTGTCATTCATGACATAAAAAGTAATTTGCAAACTGCAATAAATTTCGCGGAAATAAACATTATGCATCATAGTATTATTAAGTATAAAGAACTTCGCAGAATAATCACAAAGATAAGGCCCGAGAGTCGTATTCATTTCGATAATATAATTAAATATTACGAAGTAGCACACGCAGATGTGACAATTAAGAACGATCTAATTATATTTTATATTGCAATACCTTTAATTTTAGAGAAACCTTATATACTTTATCGAATATATCCAATACCAATAAATAATCAAATAACGATTTTAAATAATCTGTATTTATTGAGATCTACAGATGACTTTTACAACTCAAAAGAAAATTGTTATAAAATAGAAAATATATCTTTATGTTCTAGAGAGACACTGAATAAAAACGAACCCTGTATACCTCAAACAATTAATTTGACAAACCATTGTCCACTAATACCAATTAAATATAATAAAACTTCTATAACACAACTTGAAGACAATTCCCTTATAATTATACCTGCTTCTAAAGAAAGCATATACTTTCAATGTCCAAATCAACATAGCGTTGAAACCATTGACAAAGTATCCTTAATATTGCCTTCAGATTGCAAAGTAAAAATCCAAAATAATATTTACGATTCTCAAAAACTGGAAACAATTAGTTTAAGACTAAAACTCCCATCAATAAATATTGATGAAAAATTAATCCAAGTTACTGAACCCTTGGAATTAAAAGAAATAAATCTCGATAAAATCAATGAAGATTTAGAGAATGCTAAAAGATTAATAATTCATCCCCTAAAACAAATGGACTTTGTAAGCTCTGGAGTTTCAATTACTCTAATAATAATTATTATTGTAATATTTACAATTATCATAGGTTTCTTGTATTATTATTGTAGAAAGGAAAAATCTAAAGAAAATGTAAAAGTGGACATAAAATTAGAATCTCTCGAAAATCAACCCCGATTTTCTCAAACTTAAGGAGGGAGGAATTATATGGCCACTTCCGATGAATCATTTAGAATTAAGCATTGTATTTCCAATTACTCATTCATTCTTGCTATTTCAGCACTATTTTTATATAAATACAGGAGAATGAGTAACCATCTTTAGTCATTAAGTAGCTCTAGATCGGTCAACATTCATTGTAATTTCGTGTTTTAAATAAAAATAAAGTTTTTAAAAATACAAGTTACAAGTTTGAATATAAAATTCTATATCGAACGCTTATCTAACAAACACATATTCCTAAATATATTTTTTGCTAATATTATATTTCTTGAAACCTTATCTACTTTCGTTCGAGTAAAGCTCACACGGCCAATTCTGACAATAAAATCGTTCTCGAATTTTATTTTCTATTCTGCCCGTACTACTACAGAAAAACATATTTATTACATACAATAGCACAGAGCACGTCATTTCAACGTCTGGACACCCATGATCCGACGCAAAGGGCATGTCTGTCAGCTTTCAATAAAATGCCAACCATTATTGCAAAGAGCACGCCATTTTAGCGATCAAGTCCTTATGACCTTGATGCAAAGAGCAAGCCTTTCAGCAATAAACAATAAATAATAAACAACCATTGCAAAGAGCAAGTCGTTTGAACATCTAATTACTTGATGGAAAGAGCAAGTCTTTCAGCATTTTTTTTGTTTTTGTTTTTGTTTTTTTTTTAATTTTTTTTGCAAAATTTCTGTATATCTGAACTACAACTAAAAGATCACTTAACCTAACTAAAGTTCACAGGGGCATTTCATTTTTCAACAAATACTTATGATATAGCATAGGTCTAAATACTAATTACAAAAACTTACAAATAGTTTATAAGAACTACTATTTGTGACACAGGACATGAGTATAACGATAACAAGAAATAAGAAACAAAAACAAACATAAAAACAATGGTTTTTAAACGTCGGCCTCAAATTCACCTGGACATATCCGCATCATCTCTGTAGCAACAATTCTTTTGCGATTAGTTGCTAAATTTTTAATTTCTACCCTGTCATTAGGCAACAACTGTAATATTTCAAATGGGCCTTCATATCTTGGATCTAGCTTAGAAAGATGAGAATTACCAGATGGATGAAAAAATAAGTCTCCTACCTTAAAAATTTAATTCTTTATTCCTTTTTTATCAAATCTGTTTTTTGACTCTAAACCACAAAGTATAGAGCGCTCGTGGGCTGTTTTGCGATTAAATAAATTTCGGTCAGTGGTTGTTATTGATTTTATACTTTCCGTTAAAGTTTGAATATCTCCCGTGTCTATATTTTGTCCTATTAACAAATAAAGTGTGTTTTTTTTGGATAGTCGTATTAAGGGTAAATTACACCTTCGGGGGAATACTCACCCATTCTGACTTATTGTTATTTTCACTTACTCTTAGTAAATCTAAAACTGTGGAGAAGTACCTCTCTACTTGTCCGTTTCCACGCCGGGCACTTTTGGCAAAATGTTAAATTTTGTATGTAGCTGTTTCACTTCTTCATCGGTGAAATTAGTTCCCCTATCACATATTAACCTTTTAGTATTTCCAAATATGTTCAGATACATTTCAAGTTTTTCACATGTTTCAGGACCAGACAGCATTTTTAACGGAATTAAAAATAAATATTTTGTGAATGCATCTATTAAGAGTAATATATTCTTATAACCCTCTGATGTTAAGGGGAATGGCCCAATCCAGTCGCAATGCACTGTATGAAAAGGAATTGGATTTTTTTCAACGGGTAACAGTCCCTGTTTAGGTCCAGTATGTTTTTTATTTGCAATACACTTCAGACAGTGATCACAGTATTTTTTACAAATCGTGCCGTTCGCGGAAACCAAAAATAACGGTTTATCTTTGCGAAAGTTTTAACCGGCCCAACATGAGACTGTTCATCATGGAAAATCTTTAGTAAACCGAGTCTACTAGTAATCTTAAGCCAGTTATGAGTTGTAAGAACATTCACGGGGGTCATGCGATCGAATTTCTCGGATGGTCGCGGTGGATTTCTACTAAAAAAATCTACGTGTGGAATATATTTCCCCTTTCGATACTCGATATCAAAGTCGAAAATTTGTAAACAGAGCCACCATCTTGCAACTCTGGGCAATAAATCTTTCTTTTTTTTGTGTTAATTTTAATGAATTGCAATCAGTGATGAGTTTAAATTTTATTCCTAATAGATAAATGCGAAAATGTTTTATTGCGTAATAAACTGCTAGGGCCTCTAGTTTATAAGAATGATAGTTACCCTTTCCTTTGGTAGCCCGTTTTAAAAAGTAAGTAATAAACCTCAATTTATTATCGTTTTTCTGGAAGAGCATGGCAAAAGTTTGTTTAAAATGACAATGCAATTTATGCGCATTTTTTTCATAAATCAAGCTGCATTAGGCACCCGCATCAATTAAGCCGTTTACACTGAAATTTTGTATTTTAAATGCTGTGCAAAAATCATTATCAAGGTCTATGTAAAAGTAATTTATTTTTGAAAATCTAGACGAGCTTCCTAAATTTTTATTTAAAAAAAAATTTTTTTTAGAGATTTCGTTTTTGAAAATCCTGGTAGATTGGAGCTACCTGCATTATTAGTATTATCATTATTTAATAGTTTAGGCGATTTCCAACAATTTCGGCTGATATGACCAGGATTTTTACAGGCATAGCACACTTTATCTTCATTAGAGATTTTTTTTCTAGCATACTCACAATATCCTGTGGCTTGGTGGCTTCTGTATAGGCTTGCTTTCCGTAAACACTCACAGAGGTTCGTCTTAGCTGGATAAAACTGACAAATTTCGGCTCGAAAACTTGCCCAATTTTTATTTGCTAGGCGCCAGTTACCGTACCAGTCCTTCGCGTCACCTTGCACAGCCGCTCACCTTGCAGCGCACTAGCGGCTGTGCAAATCTGTTCAAAATCGGTCCAGTTAAAAGTGGCCGCCAAGGTTTCCACACAACATCCGGCCGCTCCAGCGTCGTTTTTCGAGGGGTCGAAAGCAGAAATGTCTATTCGCACCGGAGGAGCTTAAATCACAGGAGCAACTTCTTGTTGGGACCGCTGCTGCATTTCACGAAAAACAGCGTTTAAAACGCTTGTTAACTCTTCTATTTCGACACCGATACACTTACCAGTGATCACAGCGAAAATAACAATTAACTCCCAATTAATTACTCCTGCACACGGCGCAAATAACAGTTAACTTCTAATTAACCACTCGCGTACACAGGCACGAAACCGCCTGCTAGGTGGTACTTTTAGCGAGTCTATCCCACTTCTGATGTTAGAAATAATTAATATTTGCTTAAATAAAACATATATATATATATATATATATATATATATATATATATATATATATATACATTAGAGGAATTTTTTGTTTTTGAATCCATATCCTAATTTTGTTGGGTATTTGGGTTCGATCTGATCTTCATCAGTATTTTTTCTGTCTGTAACAATAGAGAATACAGCTAAAATATTTTCCGTAAAACTATTATATTGCAGGCGAAATCATTTTGTTATTTGGGATTATTTTATATGAATAATTACAAATTTTTAGCTCTATCCTCTATTGTTACACACAGAAAAAAGCAGATGAAGACCAGCCATAAATGATCGGAACGTCTAACGAAAATAGCGAAATTTTTTGAGATTTTAGATTTGTCGATTATTGTCTTCCATACTGTTGGTAGTTTTAATGATTTGTCTCTTTTATTCAAATCACCTTGTTTTTCAATTTCTATGGCTTCTCGGATTATTCTGGTCTTATAATGTTCTATATTGGCAATCTCTTTACACCCATCGAAATTTATTTTATGGCCGGTTTCCTGATGATGTAGGAATAAAGCTGAGGTTGTTTGTTTATTTCTGATGCTGAATTTATGTTCTTCCACTCTTGCTGATATTCGCCTGTTAGTTTGACTCACGTACAACTTTTCACAGTCCTGGCACGGAATACTGTATACTCCGTGGTTTTCCAGTTTGATTTTATCTTTTGGGTTTCCAAGTAGTTTACCTATAGTTGTTTGTGGCTTGTGTATTGTTTGTATGTTGTGTTTCGTTAGAATTCTTCCGATTCTGTCTGTTGTGCCTTTTACGTATGGTAAGACTACTTGTTGCTTTCCCGGTTCATGAGTTTTGTTGTTCGTTGTTCGGGAAACCTGTGCATTAATAGCTTTCTCTATGGTGCGATTTGTGTAGCCATTTTTCTTTAAAGCACTAGATATTACCTTAAGTTCGTTTTGTCTCGTCTGTGTTTCAGTTAATCGCATGGATCTGGATATTAGAGTATTTGCCACAGCTTGAATTTGTGCTGGGTGATGGAGTGATTTTGCATTTAAATATCTGTCTGTATGTGTTGGTTTTCTATAAAGGGTGTATTCGAAATGTCCGTTATGCAGTTTTGTGACCAAAACATCTAAAAACGGTAGTTTGTTGTTTTTCTCTAACTCTAGAGTAAATTGTATTCTGGGGTGGATTGAATTTACGTGAGTCAGAAATTTTTCGAGCTCTGCATGACCATGTTGCCATATAATAAATATGTCATCCACATAACGAATCCATGATTTGGACTTTAAACTTGCTTTCTCAAGAGCTTCTTTCTCGAAGTATATCATAAATAAATTCGCGACTACTGGTGATAGCGAGGACCCCATTGGAGCACCATCCATTTGTTTATACATTTGCCCGTTGAAAGAAAAATAAGTATTTTTAAGGCAATGCTCCGAGAGTTGTATTATATGTGCCTGAAAATCCTCGTTCATAGCAATCTTGTCCAAGGCTTCGTCGATGGGAATACTGGGATATAATGATTTTACATCTAGGCTTGCTATGATATCGTTTTTTTCAAGGATGATATCTCGTATAATTCGAGTGAAATGCTCCGAGTTTTTTACAAATGAATCAGCCTTTTCTACAGCTGGTTGCACAATTTCAGAAAGGTATTTCTTGAGTTTTTGTAGCGGCGAATTAACAGCACTAACAATAGGTCTGATGGGCGCCCCTGGTTTGTGTATTTTTGGTAAACCATAGAGTTTAGGACATCTGCTCGACTTTTCCCGTGGCATGATTTACTTCCTACTTTTACCCGGTTGTCTTATCATACTAAAACTAGAAAAACTAACACTTTACTCCAAAATGCTAGTAAGGCGTTATTAAAAAAACAAATCCATCAAACTAGAAAACAACTAGCCGAGACAGAGAAAGAACTTTTAAAAAACCTTAAACTAAGTAACATCATTCACCCTTTATTGTGGAATCGCATAGAAACTTTGGCTTTTTGGCGAACAGAATCAAGTAAGAATATTAAAACAGATAAACTTTCGAAAAAGTATGACAATCTTCTAAGAAAGTCGAGTCAGCCACAAGGATCGTCAGTAGACGTTGAGAAATTAGTACGTAATATACAGTCTCTCAGAAAGTGAAAAATCTGTACTGAGTAAGGGTTTTAATTTTGCGATATCTCCTAAAGAAATCCCTAACGAAGAAATAATAGCTGGAGTGGAAGCTGTTCTTGACTCCTCTGAAGAAACAAAAGCAAAGGAAATTCGACAAGAGGTGGCAAGAATTTTAAGATCAAGCAAAACACTAAAACAAAACCTAAATGCCACTGAACAAAGGGCCCTAATAAACCGTCGAAAAAATAAAGACGTCACAATCCTTCCAGCAGATAAAGGAAACGCAACTGTGGTTATGAATACTCAAGATTACGTACAAAAAATGCAGGATATCCTACAAGACAATTATTATAGGCCTGTTCCAAGGGACCCGACAACGTACCTAGAAAAAACAACTAAAAATAAAATAAAAAGTTCACCAATAAACCCCGAAATTCAACAAAAAATCATACCACGGGAAAAGTCGAGCAGATGTCCTAAACTCTATGGTTTACCAAAAATACACAAACTAGGGGCGCCCATCAGACCTATTGTTAGTGCTGTTAATTCGCCGCTACAAAAACTGCAGAAACACCTTTCTGAAATTATGCAACCAGCTGTAGAAAAAGCTGATTCATTTGTAAAAAACTCGGAGCATTTCACTCGAATTATACGAGATATCGTCCTTGAAAAAAAACGATATCATAGCAAGCCTAGATGTCAAATCATTATATCCCAGTATTCCCATCGACGAAGCATTGGACAAGATTGCTATGAACGAGGATTTCCAGGCACATATAATACAACTCTCGGAGCATTGCCTTAAAAATACTTATTTTTCATTCAACGGGCAAATGTATAAACAAATGGATGGTGCTCCAATGGGGTCCTCGCTATCACCAGCAGTCGCGAATTTATTTATGATACACTTCGAGAAAGAAGCTCTTGAGAAAGCAAGTTTAAAGCCCAAATTATGGATTCGTTATGTGGATGACATATTTATTATATGGCAACATGGTCACGCAGAGCTCGAAACATTTCTGACTCACGTAAATTCAATCCACCCCAGAATACAATTTACTCTAGAGTTAGAGAAAAACAACAAACTACCGTTTTTAGATGTTTTGGTCACAAAACTGCATAACGGACATTTCGAATACACCGTTTATCGAAAACCAACACATACAGACAGATATTTAAATGCAAAATCACACCATCACCCAGCACAAATTCAAGCTGTGGCAAATACTCTAATATCCAGATCCGTGCGATTAACTGAAACACAGACGAGACAAAACGAACTCAAGTTAATAATATCTAGTGCTTTAAAGAAAAATGGCTACACAAATCGCACCATAGAGAAAGTTATTAATGCACAGGTTTCCCGAACAACGAACAACAATACTTATGAACCGGGAAAGCAGCAAGTAGTCTTACCATATGTAAAAGGCACGACAGACAGACTTAAAAGATAAAATCAAACTGGAAAACCACGGAGTATACAGTATTCCGTGCCAGGACTGTGAAAAGTTGTACGTGGGGCAAACTAACAGGCGAATATCAGCAAGAGTGGAAGAGCATAAACTCAGCATCAGAAATAAACAAACAACCTCAGCTTTATTCCTACATAATCAGGAAACCGGCCATAAAATATATTTCGATGGGTGTAGGGAGATTGCCAATATAGAACATTATAAGACCAGAATAATCCGAGAAGCCACAGAAATTGAAAAATAAGGTGATTTGAATAAAAGAGACGAATCATTAAAACTACCAACAGTATGGAAGACAATAATCGACAAATCTAAAATCGCAAAAACTTAGCGCAATTAGCGCAACAACAACAGCACCATCCGGAAAACATAAATAACGACCAACGCCTGCGCAGATATAACCTTCGGCCCCGAGTGGGGGTATAAAAGGAAGCGTCGCAGTCACTAACACTTCAGTCTCTATTCGGACGCGAGAAAGAAAGCTTCGAAAATGCCAAATGTGATTTTGGCGAAACGTCAGCAAAATTGTTCTTTTCAGAACGACAGTGTGAACGGATGTACACCCGGAATGAAAACACATTGTATTTTTCCATCCGTGAAGGACTAAAAATCAACATATATATATATATATATATATATATATATATATATATATATATATATATATATATATATATATAGGATTTTTTACCAAAATATTACCAGGTCATCCCCATGTGTCTCATCATTTTTGATTAAAATTTGAAGTCAATCTAGTAAGTAGGTTTTTAGTTACATGCCGTGAAATGACAGACAGACCGACGTAATTGGCAAAAGATATTTTTTTGGCTATGCTAGGGAGACTAAAACTAGAAAATATGTAAAGCCTGAAAGATTGATTTAAATTAGTACCACAATTTTATTAGTTCATCTCTATTCCACAATTAGTTATGACACAATTTGAAATCAATCCATTACTTAATTAGTTTTTCAGGCTTTCAACCCGTGAAAATTCGACAGTATGTCAAAGCTGTCAAAATGACAGTTGACTTTTTTATATCAGGAAAACGTGTGGGATGTTTCACAGTATTTTTCTGCCATATTGTGAGACATAATAATTTAAAGCCTTACTCTCCGGCACTAGTAGCCCGGTTTACCTGCTGTCTTCGCTAACTACTAATATATTTATATTTTATAAAGATCACCACAGTGGTCAAATTTGTCTAATCACAATTTATAGTTACCGAAATTTTATTTGCAGGCGAGTTAAGGCTGTTCATGTAAACACGAATCACGAATCCTAGATATTTAGCATATTTATTTTAAAATTCGAACAGCAGGTAAAACGTAATAATAATTTCTACCCATTTAAATAACATTTAAAATTGTAATGATAAAATATAACTAACTAATTAACCCCTCAACAGTATTTCAAATAAGTAAATTTTGCCCATAGTAATTATTGTGTATACTTTTTGAAATTACCTGGTATAAAAATATTTCCGACGGGGAGCCAAACTACTTTTAAAGGAACCCGGTAATAGCAGAAATTTTACGACCGGTCTGGACCGGGCCGGCACGCTTTAGTCTGCGAATATCAAAGTTCCGCCGTCGAGTGAGGCAACTTATATTTAATTCTGTAAACTTTGCCGCTAGACTCCAACTTAATAACTTGACTTGTAACCATATCATGTTGCCATTTGTAACAATTTGGCATCTGTTAATTCTTAATCTAAAAACATGTTTATCCAAAATACTGTGTAGTACATCAAATATTCGATCTATTATCAAAAACCCAAAATCAATATTTTAAGCTATTTAAAAATTAACTAAAACCAATTTTTCAGCTTTCAATAATAATAATAATGGCTTATTTTAATTTTATTTTTAGGGAGCTGTTTCACCTCCTTAGAATTATGACCCTAATACAAAAAATTGCCTCTGTATGCAAAAAGAAAATAAGTTGTCCTGTTTTACCGTTTCTAGAAGAGCTAAGCGTTGTGAATATAAAAATTATTTGTATGGAGATTCTTGTATTATCAAGGGCGACCCTGTATAGTGTAGAAAATATTTAATATAGAAAGAGATAAAAGAAATTTGACCGTTTCACCGTTTCTTTTAACTAACCACTTTACAAAACAAATATTTTCGTTTTTGGGGTTACTTCATCTCTCTATAGTAGAAAAAAATATTATGGACAAAAAAATAGAAGAAAATGACCGTGTTTCTGTTAAGAGTGATAAACGAAAATATTTTTTTTGTAAAGCGGTTAGTTAAAAAAAACGGTGAAACGTCAAATTCCTTTTATCTCTTTCTAAATATTTTCTACCCTATACACTGTCGCCCTTGGGAATACAAGAATCTCCAAAAATACAAATAATTTTTATATTCACAACGCTTGGCTCTTCTAGAAACAGTAAAATAGGACAACTTATTTTTTTTTGCATACTGAGGCAATTTTTTGTATTATGGTCATAATTCTAAGGAGGTTAAACAGCTCCCTAAAAATAAAATTAAAATAAGCCATTAATATTATTATTAAAAGATGAAAAATTGGTTTTAGTGTAATTTTTAAATAGCTTAAAATATTGATTTTGGGTTTTCGATAATAGATCGAATATTTGATGTACTACACAGTATTTTGGATAAACATGTTTGTTTTAAGAAATAATACCTGCCAAATTGTACCGCTAACCATAATATGGTTACTTTCGAGGCAAGTTATTACGTGAGAGTCTAGCGGCTATTGTTTCCAACCTGTCCAATAAGGGCGGATATATATATATATATATATATATATATATATATATATATATATATATATATATATATATATATATATATATATATATATATATATATATATATATATATATATATATATATATATATATATATATATATATATATATATATATATATATATATATATATATATATATATATATATATATATATATATATATATATATATATATATATATATATATATATATATATATATATATATATATATATATATATATATATATATATATATATATATATATATATATATATATATATATATATATATATATATATATATATATATATATATATATATATATATATATATATATATATATATATATATATATATATATATATATATATATATATATATATATATATATATATATATATATATATATATATATATATATATATATATATATATATATATATATATATATATATATATATATATATATATATATATATATATATATATATATATATATATATATATATATATATATATATATATATATATATATATATATATATATATATATATATATATATATATATATATATATATATATATATATATATATATATATATATATATATATATATATATATATATATATATATATATATATATATATATATATATATATATATATATATATATATATATATTTCACACCTTAGTTGGTTTAACCTTTTTTGCTATTTTACAAAAAAAAATGCATAGAAAAGCCATAGAGATAGATAAATAGAAGTCCATATCGTGTATAATTCTTGAATGTCTCAATAGATATTACCGATAAGAAAACTGTAAATTTGAAAGATACTTGGTTACTAAAAGAGAATTTTGAAAAGATATATTTATATATACAATCCCAAAAATAAATAGAGCACTGTATATATTGTAATATATTTAAATTTACTGACTAGTTCAAAGTAAGACATCGTTTACCAAAATTCAACTGTTTATGAGACTATTGGCATTTAAAAACTGGAAATTTTATGCTTTGACAGACTGTGAAATCTAAACGGACTTAGAAAATGTTAATTGCTCATTTTTTCTTAGTTTTTTGTGATCTACCTCATGTTTGTATGTATGTTAACTATCAGTGAAGGGGACAGTTTCAGTCAATTAGCATTGAGAAAATGTGGCGTAAAATGACCAAAAACAGGTAGTTTTCTGCGATGTTTTAAAAGGGAATTTGACAATCAAAGTTTAACAGATATCTTCTAAAACGTTTTTAATTAAATTCAGTATCTTAAAATTTTCATTTTAGCCTTTTAAAATAAAAAAAAAATCTGACTACAAGTCTAGTAATGTTTTCAAATTAATAGCTGTACTAATCTGGAGGTTTTCTATGCGCAGAAGTAAGTTCCAAAATGCTCAAATTGTAGAGCATACATATAGGACATTTCGGAAAAAAAATTATCCGAAAAACATAGTCGTTTTACTAGTTTAATTTTTCACAAAAGATAATTACTGAAATCTTGGAATATTTTCAAAAAGCAAGTTAGATTGGCAATTGCAGTTGGTAACAAGCAAAGTTCGAACCCCTACGGTAAGAGATCGGTGCGATTTTTTAATTATTTTATAAGGAAAGGGACAGCACAATGATCTCAAGATAATAAACAATTAGCCCATGGGAGAGATATCTGTCGCATGGTCTGTATATTTGTTTTTTGTTGGATTCTAAAGCTTTTCTTTAAATAAGGTATAGAATAAATTTGGATACCTAACGTGTTGGAAAACTAAAGTTCTATTAAGTATTCAGTATATTTAGGCAAATGGAAAAACATTTTTTTATAAAAACAATATTTATATTTTAAGTGAGAAAATCAGCATTTCCCTAACTATGCTAAATATGAATATATTTTTAGGTCATATATTTTGTTAAGGTGGATTCATGTAACAAATTTTAGTTTTATTTTTAGCTAATCAGAACTGACTCTCTGCCTTCAGAAAACCAATCAAAATGCCTATTTTTAGGGACAACAAAATATTGCCAATAGAATAAATTGACAAAAAAATATTGCTAATACTAAATTGTGCTAAAGGTTTATTAGTTCGTAATTATTTTATTTAAAACAATTGAAATATATAGATTTTTTTATGTAGGGTCACTACATGCAGAGAAAAAAATGTGTTATGTATTTAGTATTTTAGTAAGGTGTAATATTTGTATTTAAAATAAATTCGTAAGTAAATATTTATATTGTGTTTATATTCATACATTTATCGGAAAAGCGTTACTTTGTATGAATGTTATTTATTACTTTTTTATTCGAAAAAAAAAATATCTCTGGGAAGGACATATATTTATTTAGATATTAATTTATATATATAAGAAGTTTTTCTAATTATGTGTTTTAAATGGTCACATTAATTTACCCAAAGTTCTAAGTGGATATTTACTTGTAATATAAATAAGTTAATAAAATGGCCTGCATGTCTTTAAATGCCAAAAATGTATCATTTTTATACCAGGCAGCAAAATGACTATTGTATAAAAACAAAAATGCCTTGAGAGGGTGTTAATGAAGTAAGAAGTAGCACAAAACATAAAGTACGACTTTTTTTTATTAAGAATCACTTAGCTATTGTTTCTAAATCACTGAAAACAGAAAAAAATAAGTAGTAGGTGTAAATAAAATATTGGTTAAGTTGGCTAGGGGCTTGGAAAGCGTGGTATGCTATCCCAATTATTATAATTGTTTTTGCTCCTGTAAACTGAGAAAATGCGATTAAAGAACAATGACAAATGATTTTAGCATACATTAAACACCAAAATTTATTATAGTCATGAATTGTTTTTCAGGTACACCTAGGTAGAAGGTTTTTTTATATTTTTACATTTACATTAAGGGTATTTATGTTTATAGAGGCATAACGATGCAAGCATACATTAAACACCAAAACTTATTATAGTCATGAATAGTTTTTCAGGTATAGCTAAGTAGAGCGTTTTTTAAATTTTGACATTTACATTAAGGTATTTATGTTTATATATAGAGTATTCTGTATATTTGTAGTTCGCCTACCAGGCCTACCCTATTATCTTTATTCGCTTTGCCAGTATTTACCACTCACTGCCCAAATTCTAATTAGACCCGAATTCACAAGAGAGGCATAACGATGCAAGTTTGTAGACTAAGTATCGTCGTTTTAAAAACACAATGTATGAAATTATCAAAGCATAAAATCATAGAAAGATATATTATATAGGCCAACATAAAAGTCTCTCAGTAAACATTCGAACCGAACGGCGGCGTACAAACAAACAACACAGGGAGCGGAGACTCATAACAGAGATGATAAATTTATTTGCTGTAAAAGAGATATTCATTTTTATTCATTTGGCAACAGAGACAGACATATCAACGATTAAGAAATATATGCCATGTAGTGTTTTTGATTTCGTGTCGATAAATTCAAAGTTATTTGCTTAGGATGAAAGGGATTTCGCAGTGTGTACATAAGTATGATATAGCATTAAATATTGAACATGCTAATTTATTTATATGGTCTATTTTGGAAAAAAATAAACAGAAATCGACATTGATGCGACATCTACCGGTAGCGCTTGACTTGAAAATCAACACAAGAAATTTTATAGAGTGGATTTTGAGTCTTAATTGAAATGTTATACCATAAGAAAAATCATAAAAAACACCAATTTACATAAATAGTTGATTTTGGAAAAGAATGTTTTATATAAAACTTAGAAATATTTGTAAAAATTTAAATAATATATAGGGTTCTCTTTTCAAAATATTTAAGTTGCACCCGTTTTTGGGACCTCTTGTATGAATGAAAATATCTTTACATACATGCGCTTTTTTATTTTAAAACTCTTTATTTTGTTGTACAGTTACAAGACTTAAAAATGATTCGTAAGCTATCTTAAAGTACTAAAAAAGTAATTCTATGCAATATTTTAATATGTAAAGTTACATATTGACTAATAAATCATGAAACTACATTGAAAACTACAGGATCTAATGTTCTAATTTTACCACAGTGGCTCAGAATATCGTCTCTGTAAACAGCAAGTGTAGCATTTTCACTATTATTTAAAATTTATTCTATTGTTAAAATTGCTATATACATGGATGTGGAATTAAGTCTTTTATTGTTATAGTTAAAGGTAAAATTTAAAAGATTAGTCAATTGTGTGTTTTGTATTTTATTTATTTTTTTTAAGTTAGATAGGAATGGATATGCTCCATGAATAAGAATATATGTTAAACTTGTTTGATTGTGGTTTATTATTTTATTGTTGATATGTTGATTTATTGTTATAAAACATGCTTTATTTTTAAGTTCCTGAAAGGCTCTTGACATATCTCTATTTTTTTATATAATTCCTTATAAATACCTTTTGTTGTTAATATATCGGTTTGAAATATATCTTTTGGTAAGTATACTGATTTCTGTACGAATCTTCTAATGTGAGGGTACTTACATGGAAATTGATAAGGATTGGGAGGGTTGATTATTTGCAACAGATTGACATTTTGTATTATATCTTTTTTAATAAATGTAAAGGAGCTTTTCAATAAAAGAGTGTTGCATTTTGACCATGGATCCACCAAGGCTAAACCACCGTTATTTTTCGATTGTGTCAGAGTTGTTCTAGCGATTTTTAGAGGAGTGTTTTGCCATAAAAGTCAGCCGCAAATAGAGGTCAACCTGTTAGCCACTCCGACTGGAATTGGCAAAATTTGAACCATATGCCAGATCCTAGATATTTATTTATAAATGATACCCGTTGGAAAAGACTTAAATGCGTGTCAATATTTGCTAACATTATTAACCCTAATATACTAATTATATTTAATAATCGAATGAACTGTTGAAAAAAATATATATTCCCAACATTGTTATCTTCTCAGATATTTTAAACAAGTTATATACTTTGTCTTTAAATTTGGTTTTTGTTTTGGCCATAGTTCTATTGCTTCACATTTAGAAGGGTTTAGCTTGGCTTCGCTATAACTACAGAGTATATCTATTAGTTCTTTACTTATGTTGATCTCAATTCAATTTTCAATTTCAAATTTCAATTTTATTCATTGTAAACTACAGAAAGTCATGTTAAACTCGGTCAAATGCATCGTCAAAGTCTAAGCTTATTAAAATAATGTTGTGTTTAATTGTAATCGCCACAGAAACTTCTTCCCTGTATTTACCCAGGGCTGCAAAATTATTTTTTTAACTAACGCAAGTTTGGTTTAGTTTCGAGGTGGGTATTTAGTCTTGCCTTGAAAAGCCGCATATATAATGTGCAATCTGAATTTAGGAGCGATATTGGTCTATAATCATCAAGTTCTTTAGGATCTCTTGTTTTGGGTACTAGTACTACTATACCTTTCTAAAATTTATTAGGCACCATATTACCTTTGTGTATTTCGTTTAAAATCTGTACCAGTTCTTTTTTGATAATATCCCAATAATATATATAAAATTCTGCTGTCGGGTCCAGGAGACTTATTCTTTGGAGTATTTTTTAGGTTGTATTTTAGTTCTATTTCTGTAAATTCCCCTAGTATTTGATTATTACTGTCTCTTGATAAACTATTTATTACTGTCTTCTGATAAACTATTTTGGAAGGCTTGTCTTGAAAGTTCGTCGTAATTCACTTTGCTTATATTTTTTTGTACACATTTTTGGGGTAAACGTGTATGATTTTTACTATTTTTATTGCTAATTGTTTAATTTCTTATTTTTACCATTGTTTTATTTTAACACCGCTGTTTTCTTTTATTATATGAAATAATGAGTAATTTTCGTTCGATAAGCTTATCGTACTTACCCCTAATCTTAACCCCTGCATACTTGATTATCTGTTCTTTTAGAATTAGCCCTTTAAATTTTTTAATTTCTAAAAATATATCAGCAATAAAGTTTCCTAATTCCATTAGTTCTTTTAACATTGTGTGAAAAATTCAATTTTTTCTTTTTTTGTTTTTATTTACTTCGCTAGACCCCACCACTCCAACACGGAATTATATCGCTGTTTAACTTTTACCCAAGTTTGTATTATCTCCGTACTTAAATTTACAACTAAAAAGGAAAGCTCTGTGATCTGAGAAAGAGACGGGAGTTAAATTAACATCACTTACTATGTTACTAAGATTTTTTGAGATATAAAATCTATTTAATCTAGAAGCAGAATCTGAATGAAAATAAGCGTACCCGTTCGAATAACCTTTTTGAAAAGACCATACACCTATTAAATCGAATTTTGATATTATTTTTTTTAAGTTTGGCAATGTGTTTAGAAACTGACTATTATTATCTCTTTCCGACAAAACACAGTTAAAATCACCCCTTAGAAATATTTTTTCATTCTCTCTCTAATTATTAATTTGATATACCCCTAGATGAGTCTAATAAAATAATATCACTGTAAATAAGACCATCTCTAATTAGTACTGCTGTTCCGCGTTCGTTTTTAATTACATTTAGGATATAATTATAACCATATATAGATGAAAAATCTATAATCTATACTGGAGCTGCAAACAAATTTTTTAAACAGGCTTAATTTTAGACATGAAGAAATTATACGTGTATTTAAGGTACCTATTGTGTGGGACATCAACGAGTTTGCGTTAATAGAGGATGTACTTGCTATAGTAAAATCGCTTTTTATTATGAAGGCCTGTTTCAGTCTCCATTGCCCATGACATATGGTTCTTCTTGGATCTCGGTTTTGGTGTTTGCTCATCACCGGAAGTTTCACTAGATTTGATTTCTGTATTTCTTTGACGTTTGAGATTGTTTATTACTATTAACTGCTCTGCGCTGACAAATCCAGTGAATGATTCCTGATTTTCACCATTATTTTTGTTTTTTGACTGTCTTGTTTCGGTTGTTGGTCGGGGGTTGTTGTGTATTAATTGCGGTAACGGATGCGTGGCTTCTAAATCTGTTATTGGGAGCTTGATTACAGTTTGATCTCTCGTGTTCGGTAGATTCGCATCTTCGACATGCTCTTATTTGCCCCAAGTAGGTGGTCTAGTACTGTCTGCCAGCAGTTAAGACGTACGAAGGTATTGCTTTCCTTATTTCCATTTTCACAATCATTGTATCATTGTAGCATTTGTATAAAAGGTCCCGCCAGTAATCATTTCTGATTGATTCGATTAGTCCTTAGTGGGACAAGGCAGTCTTAACCTCCTGTTCTGGGACTTCTAGAGGTATTCTGTTTATCTTAATAGTGTTTTTAGCACTTTCGTTCTCTAAATGAACTGGGTAATTTATTTGGTTATTAGCTGTGAAAGTAAGCTTACCTTCATAATTTTCGAACATTGTTTCAAAAATATCTTGAGAAGTTACCTTAATGAAATCTTTTTTTCATAATTTCCAAAAGAGGCTACTTCTTTATATTTAAGCTTGAAATGTTTTTGTACATGTTTATGGAAGTCCAATGATGAGAGTTTGTCTGGAATTTCGGCAAATTTGAAAGTGAAAGTGTTCACCTTACTCATTTCCTCGTTGGTCAGATTATTTAGAAGTAAAAAACAAAACTACAAAATACTTCCCACACAATAAATTTGTAGTATTTCGACTTGCTCGTGCGAGATACGCTCGGCGTATGACATGTATAATAATTATTTTCACTGTACCAGCAAATAACACTGATAATTGTTTTGACACAGAGATTTTACATTTTAAATGTTTAACATGAGAATTTCTCATAAAAACATTTTCTTTTTACGTAGAGAAACCTTAATTTCTCTATAGTTTCTCTATTTCTCTTTGTTAGTTTAACTTAAAAGTCATTTTAAATAGAAGCTATTGTCGATAAGAATGCGCAATTATCTTCCTTATTTAAAATGGTCTACTGCTAATAGCTAATGAGATATCCAAGAAAATTATGCACTAAATAGACCTGTATTTAAAAAAAAAATCTATATAACTTTGTTTTTAAATGAGAAATAAAGCAGACTTAACTCACAAAAGTTACAAAAATTAAAGTTTCTCAATGTGAAATTAACAGTTTATCCATCTTAAAAGACCTAAGAAAACGTCATTTAAATCAATATTTAACTAATTTAATACTTCTCTAAAAGGAACCCCTCAAAGTATAAAATTTCCAAATTCACTGGAGCCAATTTTCGATGTGGTTTATGTGTAGTGTTTTACGATGTTTTATTGGTAAATAAGATCAGGTAGATTTAGTAGCAAACTTACATACACTTAAGTTGTTAGGTCAGTATTAGACTTTTCTAATATTAATTGGTCGTCCTATTCTAACTTCCTGTAGACTGGATGGAAGTTTATTAAATATGCTATGTATAAATTGCAGAAAAACAGACTGTATCTTGTGAAAAACAAACTATGTCTTACTTAGATTTAACCCCTCTTGCTCTTAGAAGGGATTACTTTGATGTCAGTTTTGTGTTTAATATTTTGAATACTTTTATTAAACGTCCTGAATGCTTGCAGTCATTTCATATTTATGTTCTGTCTGATTTATTATCGTACATGGAACTTGTAAAAAATACGAAATATGTCAATGTAAATAAATAGTGTGATAGGTTGGACTTTTTTTGATGTTTTACAAAACACTGTCCAAAAGGCTTATTTTTGATTAATTCTTAGTATAGGTATATTTAAAGATTATAGATTGTTACGTTAATAAATAAATAAGATTTTTTTTGAATATTATTTTATTATTTCCTATCATACTGTACTATTTTTTTTATTCTTTGTATCATTCAGGAGTCAAAGCTCTTGGTTTGGGAGGAAATGCTGTCATTGGATACCGGCAATGTTTTGATCTTGAAGGGGAATCAGGAATTGTCGCTAGAGGCATAGGGACTGCTGTTACTTTAGTGAAATCCATATATAATATACATCATGCAGCGGAAGCAAAGGAGGAGTAAGTAATGTTAATCTTACTTTACTGAGTTATTTTTCAAGTGGATGTATAACGAGATAGTGTTGAAGATTTCGTTATTTTTCGGAATAAAATCAAGGCTAATTCCAAAATGTCTGTTGCATGATAAAAATGTATAAGATTTGTGCGTATTTTCGGTGGGCAAGTTTAAAATTTTTTTGTTTTTTTTTTATCATTTGAAGGGTAACATTTATTTATCGGACATTCCGAAGAAGCTTAGAAAGTCCATCATTTGTATGCATGTAGTGATGCATTTTGTAACTATAGCTAAAAATTAATCTGCTTTGCTCTCTTTGTGAATTTACTGCACACTGCTAAACAAGGACCTGTATAACAGTTTTTCACAAGAATTTTTTGAGATCTGTAAATTTGCAAGTTATATATTTATACTGGCTGACCCAAAATCAGATTATTTTATTATCAATGGGATCCAACTAGAAATACATTTTTGTTTTCGATACTCTAGGCTTCTGCACCATATTTTAAGTTGTTTTTTATTTTGTAAATATTACCTGCAATCCTGTTAATTGTAAAAAGTATCCGACAAATTGGTTTGTACTTTCATTTACATATACAGGTGGAAAACAAAACCTTCTTTTTGAAAGTATGTTGAAAAACAACCAATTCCTGACAGTAATCAATGAATGCCAGGACCTGTTGACTATTTCGCTCTTAATTTACAGATAATTATTTACTACGAAAGCACTCTTCACATGAGTATGTTAAATACATTTAAAAACATGCTCAAAAATATTTTTAAACAGTAAAGTAAATCTTGAAAATTGGTAATTTTTTAATGTTTACAGTGCCTGTAAATTCAAAGTTTGTTTATTATATTCTTTTAATATACAAGAAAAGAAATAAATATTATAATTTCCTACCGGAAATTAACGAAATAAAAAATTGCATTGTTTAAAAAAATTTTAAAGAAATATGTAAAAAGCTTTTACTAGTTTCATTGTATTGAGTTTTTAATTGCTATATATGTATTTAATATTCACATAAACTAATTATAGTATGGATCTCTGAAATTTTTAGGGGCACATGTCTCTGTGCCCTTCGCAGAAATCCTGCCTTAATAGGCAGTATTATTCTGTTAAATCCACATAGAGGTTGGAATGTTCTTTCTCTTTCAAACACATTGCCTCTTACGCCAGGGTTTTTGGCAATTTTATCCTGATTTATTTATAATCAGCAAGAAGATACCCATTTATGGAAAAAGTATTGTAGGGTGTCTTATTAAAAAGAAAAGGTCTTATTAAGAAATCATGGTTCTTGGGATTAGACTGTGTCAAAATGTAATCACTTTCTATTTTGACATGGTCTAGTCCCAAGAACCATGATATCCTAATTGACAACAGCCGTGAAAATTTTCGTCCTATGTTAAATTTGTTATTGAAAAATACACTTTTAACACAGCCTATATGTACAAAGATACTGTTACTAAAAGTAGTTTTCGTAACGTTTTTTTTTTATCATCCACAGAGGCAATAGAGCTGGGACACATACGGGGCGGAGATACACGAAACATAATTTTATTTTGGGTTACCTTGTAATGTGTGAACCTTGCAAAGTTTTAAACGTAAACTCTAAGTAAATCATGACATTTTGATTAACTATAAAGAAGTTTTAAGAGTACACTATTTTTAAGAATTCTTGACCTCGTCCAATCCGAAAAATATACAGGAATAGTTTACATTTTAGGCTCCGTACCACAGATTTTCGCAAAACAGTTTCATACTTAATGATCGTACAGGACAAGAGTTTAGGCCAATCTATTTATTTTTATAGGGGATGTTAAAAGTGGGTTGTTTGATAATGCATTTTTAACTTCCAAACTGGGAGGAGCAGAATCCCTAAAATTTTAAATTTCAGGGGAAATCAAGAAGCACATTATTTTAAAGCTCCTTACAAAGAAATAAAATGCGATTTTTTAAATTCAGTTCAGTAATTTTGGAGGGGGGATTGAACATTACCATTTTGATATTCAGTGATTATTCGTAAGGGCCAACAGTTGAAGTTTGATATCGGTCAAGTAATAATATTAATAATGATGATGATAATAATAATAACAATAATAATAACAGTGATAATAATTACAGTAATAATAATAATAATTTACTCTGAGGAAATAAATAGGATTGTGAGGAGGACTCAAAGTTTATAAAATACGAAGCAAAACATCCAAAGAGTTAATAATATGGTCAAAAAATGAGTCTGAAAGAACTAAGTAGTTCGACTGATTTTAAAGTTTGTGCAAGTTACCAGTGTAAGAGACCTTATTTAATTGACTTCAAACTTTGCACAGAAATTGATATAGAGATAAACTGGGAAAATTTCGGTATGGATTATATAGCGGAAAAAAATTGCGGCCTGATTTTTTTTTAAATCATAAATACTGCTTATTTCGTTTGTTTCAAATTTTGCGCAAAAATCAAGTGCAACACAGGTAAAAACTGGTAAAATACTAGTACAAATCCAATAAGCTGAAACAAAATGACCACTTATTAAAATGTTTGGAAAACAATATTAAAACATCTGTAAATTTCCTTTACGCAGAATTTCTTCCTTTACTATGCATTTTTTTTATTGGGAACAAATACCTCTACCTGGAGATCCGAACGGGGACGTATTTTGACTCCTATATACTTTTCTTGAAGAACATCCACCATCATTTCTGATGGTGGATGATTCATATAACAAAGTGATAGTTTTAAAAAATTAATAATGCATTGGTCATGACAGATCAGCTAGATGGTATTAAATTGGCATCTGAATTACTTAGGTACGCTTGCAAAGTTTCAGATCGATACCACAAAATTAATGTTTTTCTATACAAACCTAGCCACCCCCCTAAATGATGAATTTAAAAATAATGAAACACGTTTATGGTGTTTTGAAAATTATATTTACAAAGTGTCATCATCGTAACTTAAAAAAATTAATTAATTAATTTTAAAGTACATGCATGTGTTTAAATCAGCCCTTTTCGCTCATGTAAGTATGTTCTGAAACAACCGTGCCCAGATAGAGCCTGTATCAGGAAGTAGTCCACCTCTCTAAAAGGACGGTTTATCCATGCTTGTATGTCTGGTACGAGTCGATACGTCCATCTGCCATTCCTTGAATTGTTCCATATGTCCTGCCATTTTATAAGGATGTCTCCACAGCATTTTGAAGTCACTCACCGTACTGTTTTGTCGGTATAGATACTAACTCCCAAACTCAACTGGAACATGGCTTTATGAACATAAATATAAATTCATTCACAAAGCTGCAATAAAAAAAGGGTAATGTAAAATATAAAATTACTACACACAAAAAAAAATTAAGCCATTTAATAAATATACGCGTATTAAGATCGAGAAATCCATATATTTTTTATTGTTTATGTTTTATTTTCTTCACGTTAGTTTAAAATATAAATTGATTAATTTGGATTTGACTTATAATTAAAAATTGATATTTATTTATTTTCAGAATGAGGTGGATGCAAATTAATTTTGTTTTAATTCATAATGTGCTTGTGATGGGGTTTATATTTGATATATAATATATTTGGCTCAATGTTTTTATATCTGTTTTGTCGTTTATTCCATTATTTTCCCGTTTTAATATGATAAAAAAACCGAAAATTTCTTTTTTCGTTCAGACACGACAATATGTTAAGTTACTATTTTTTGTTTTTAAGTTATAAATGTTGTTTATGCAAAAGAAAATTAACTTTGGAGGATATAATACAAAAACCGAAAACTCCTTCTTTTGGTCTTTCAAATGTAAAATATTGAAAACTCTTAGCTACATATAATTATTTCTTAATACTGTTAATACCTCCCTAAAAAAATGTTTAGCTCCATTTCTCTGTTGTTACAAAAAAAATGAAATAAATTTGTTTAATTTCATCTTGAGTTTTTTTGGAATGCTACCATTTCGAAGAACTCCCGTTTTTTTCTGCTTGGTTCGTAATATTTTAGTCTCGTCAAAATTGAAGATATGTTTTTGCGATTTCTCATGTGGTGTCAATGCAGTGGTATTTTCTTTATCGTACTTTGACGACCCTTTATTCTATTTTCCAGATACTGTCCTATTTGTACAATATAAACCCCGTTGCAATCTTTACATGAAATTTCATAAATAATATTACTTTCTTATTTTTAATAAGTTGTGGCTTACTTTTATGCTATGTTTTTCGAAAATATGTTGGAATTGTTGTGAGTGCTCTTTTTAATTTGAGTTATATAATATCTGTATTATTTCCTTAAATCTTTTATTGACGAGTCTTAGCGGATAGCTGTTCTCCAAAAGTGCTTGTTTTGCTTTATTGATGACCTGTGCTCGGTATTCAGGATCTGAGAGTTGTACATCACGATCTGCCAAGCCAATAATAACTGATTTTTTTTGAGAGATTGAATGGTTGGAGTTGAAGTTAAGTTATCTAGAAGACCATGTTTTTTTTTGTATATTCAGTACTTATTTTTGATTTTTATTATCTGAAGTTATAGCTAAAAAGTTTATTTTGTTATTTTCTTCAACTTCAGTAATAAATTGTTATTTTTCGTAATAACTGTTAAAATGTTTTTTTTAGCCTGGTTTTTGGGAATTGCAGTAATATCTATAAAACATGGAATCTCAGAGTCTAACATTTGCACAACAGTTTCCTCCAAATTTTCTCATAGCGCATTCATCTGTTTGTTTTAAAACATTATTTTCGTATGAAAAGTATATAGAATTTAATGTTAGTTCGACGGCTTTTTTAAATTCGTATTTAGGAATATGTGTATTTTTTTATTTCGTTTTTCTCTGTAATTTTTGTAGCTACTAAAATAGGTAGGTTAGTGTAAAGGAAATTCTATCCAATTACAATATAATAACATTTTGGTACGAATCCAAGATGGTGGAACAAAATGACGGCTTTATAATTTTTAAAAATTTAGCCTGAAAAAATGGTTTGATTTCAAATTGTGTGCAATAAGTGTGGTATAGGGACCAACTAGTAAAATTGTGGTACTTATTTAAGATGGCCGAACAAAATGGCAGCCAAATAAAATGTTTGTAATCGTGAAAAAATCACCTTCTTGAGTTTTACATATTAATTCCGTCGGTCTGTCTGTCTGTCTGTCGGGCTGTCTGTTCGCGACATAGCTCAAAAACTACTTACCCGATTACCTTTAAATTTTGGTCAAAAAGGGCCCCATGGGGATGACCTGGTAACATTTTGGTAAAAATCCAATATGGCAAAACAAAATAGCGGCCTAGTGAAATGTTAAAAAAATATTACTAGAAAACTACTTATCCACTTTATCCCAAATTTTGCAAAAAAATCAAATATTATGTAGGAATCAACGGGTAAAATTTTGGTACGAATCCAAGGTGACTGAATAAAATGGCGGCTTACTAACGTATTTAAAAATCCAGCCTGGAAAACTACTTAAGGGTCTGATTTCAAATTGTGTGCTATAGATAATTGTGGTATACAGATGAACCAGTAAACCTGTGGTACTAATTCAAGATGGCGGAACAAAATGGCGGCTAAATAAAATATTTGCAATCGTGAAAAAATTGCCCTCTCAGGTTTTATAGATCTTCACGTTTTAGAGTCTCTAGATGCCAAAAAATTTGTTTTATCAATTCCGTCAGTCGGTTTGTCTGTCTGTATGTCTATCAGTTCACGGCATACATTAAAAACTACTTACGTGATTGAATTCAAATTTTGGGTGAAAATTAAGGATCATATGGGGATAACCTGGTAACATTTTGGTAAAAATCCAATATGGCAAAACAAAATAGCGGCATAGTGAAATGTTAAAAAAAATATTAAATAAATACTTATCCAATTTATCTCAAATTTTGGAAAAAAATCAAGTATTATGTAGGAATCAACTGGTAAAATTTTGATGCGAATTCAAGATGGCGGAACATAATGGTGGTTTAGAAAAATATTTAAAATTCAGCCTGAAAAATTA
This sequence comes from Kuschelorhynchus macadamiae, assembly GCA_030620095.1. Classification (NCBI taxonomy): domain Eukaryota; kingdom Metazoa; phylum Arthropoda; class Insecta; order Coleoptera; family Curculionidae; genus Kuschelorhynchus; species Kuschelorhynchus macadamiae. The sequence goes on from JAUTXW010003745.1 coordinate 609,646, forward strand.
CCTAATGGACTGATTTCAAAATTGCGTGCCAAAATGATTGTGATATACAGATGAACTAGCAAAACTGTTGTACTAATTCAAGATGACAGAACAAAATGGCGGCTAAATATAATATTTGTAATCGTGAAAAAATCATCTTCTCAGGTTTACATATCTTCACGTTTTAGAGTCCCTAGATGCCAAACAATATGTTTTATCGATTCCGTTTGTCCGTCAGACGGAATTGATGTCGGTGTGTCTGTCAGTTCACGGAATAGCTTAAAAGCGACTTATCAGAGTGTCGTCAAATTTTGGTCAATGGGTATGGGGATGACCTAGCAATATTTTGGCAAAAATCCAATATGGCAAAACAAAATGGCGATCTAGTAAAAATTATTACTAAAAAACTGCTTATCCAATTTATCTCAAATTTTGCACAAAAAACAAGTTTTATGTAGGAATCAACTGGTAATATTTTGGTATGAATCCAAGATAGCGGAACAAAATGGCGGCTTAGTAAAATGTTTAAAAATTCCGCCTGAAAAACTACTTAATGGACTGATTTCAAATTGTGTAACAATAATAGTTGTGGTATACAGATGAACTAGCAAAACTGTTGTACTAATTTAAGATAACGGAAGAAAATGGCGGCTAAATATAACATTTGTAATCGTGAAAAATCCTCTTCTTAAGTTTTACATATTAAATATATAATAATAATTTTACATATTAAATATATAATAAAATATTAAAACTACTTATGAGAGTGACTTCAAGTTTTGGTAAAAAATTATGGGTCATGTGTGGATGACCAGGTAGGATTTAGGTAAAAATCCAATATGCCGGAATAAAATGGCGACCTAGTGAAATGTTAAAGAAGTTATTACTGAAAAAACTAATTATCCAATTTACCACACATTTTGTATAAAAATTAGGAATGAACTGGTAATATTTTGGCAGGAATATAAGATAGCAAAACGAAATGGCGGCCTAAATGATTGAAAAATCAGCAAGTTGTGGTACGAATTCAAGATAGCGGAACAAAACGGCGGCCAAATAAATTTTTTAAAAAATCAACGTAAAAAATCCTATTTAATTGACTTGAAATTTTGCAGAAAAATTAAATGTGATATAGGGATAAACTGGTACGAATTCAACATGACGTAACAAAATGGCGGTGTGTGTTAATATAAAAACCACTTGTTGAATTTATTTTAAATTATAGCTAAAACTCTAGTGTTGCACTGGTAAAATATTGGTAGGAATCCAATATGATTTAACGAAATGGCGACGAATGACAATGTTTTAAAAGACAGTATATATTTGTTACTAAATTAGTATGTACTGTACTAAATTGTGTCACACTTCACTATTCCTAATAAAAGGAAAGATTCACATTGAGGGAAGTTCCGGGAAAAGGAAATTTACCGTTTTTTTAAAATTGTCGACGTTTCGCAACTTTATTGTTGCATCTTCAGGACACATATATATAGATCCTATATCCTGCATAAAATTCATATTATCAGTCTTTACCTGTTCGGTTGGTCGGCAGATATTTCAAAGATATTAATTTTTTTTAATGGATCCTAACTGTAAATAATGCTTCACTCTGATATAACAAGAGGATCGTGAACGAAAAAGTGAAACATAGGAATGAACTGCCAACATTTTCTTTCATATAATTCAATGAAATTTTTAAAAAATCAACGTAAAAAAATCTTATTCAATTGACTAAATTTTGCAGAAAAATTAAAAGAGAAATGGGATAAACTGGCACGAATTCAACATGACCTAACAAAATGGTGGTATGTCGTGTGAATGTAAAAACTACTTATTGAATTTATTTTAATTTATGCCCAAAAATCATGTGTTGGTACAAAGAAACTCGTAAATATTGATAGGAATCCATTATGATGGAACAGAACGAGGCCCAATAAAAATGTTTGAAAAGACATTATGTGTAACACATATATGCTGTGACTATATACTGATATACTGAACTAAATTGGGTCACACTTCACTATTCCTAACAAATGAAAAAAAATTATAACGAGGGAAGTTCCGGGTAAAGTAAATTTACCAATTTTTTATATTAAGATTATATAAGGTCAAAAATCTCACCCTCAAAAGAAACTTCAGTTTTTACAATAAAATTTATTTATTGTTAACATGTTTGACAAACAATTTACAACTAAACCGATTAACATTAAATGATGCTTAACTATACGTGGATACTTTAGAACTGATAGGTAGGTTTTTACTTAAATTCTTATCATTTGATTTGCAGATCGGGTTGTAGAACCCTCGGATCCCGAATACCAAGCAGAGGCCATCAATAAAGCAAAACAAGCAGTTTTTGGGGAACAGCTACTCGCTAAGACTCGTCAATAAAATAGTGAAGGAAAGAATACACATATTATATAACTTAATAAAAAAACATCAAAAACCGCTCGTAAATAAATCAACGAAACTTATATCATTACCCTTTATAAATGAACTCTCACAACAATTCCAACATCTTTTCGAAAAACAACATAAAAGTATGCCGCAAGAGATACAACTTATTAGCTTGTGGTATATCTGCAAAGTTAAAAACAAAAATACCCAAAACTAGGAAAGTATCTGGAAAATAGTTAAAGGGTCATAAGTACGAAAAAGGAAATATCACTGCTTTGACATCACATGAGAAATCGCAAAAACATACCTTCAATTTTGACGAGAATAAAATGTTACTGTACGAACCAACTAAAAAGGAATGAGAGTTCTTCGAAATGGTAGCAATCTAAAAAAACTCAAATGCTGCAAGCGACAAAAAAGATTAAGTAAAACCTACCTATCACTGCTATAGTATAGTGTAACTATACTAGAAACTAAAAATATCCGTCAACAGTAGGCGATTTCTTTGTGAAGCATGGGCGTCGTTATAGAAATTTAAACTTAGTTTTGTAAACCGATTAACTAAATACAAATAAATTTATTTGATATACGTGGTGTAGTAAATTAAGCGTACACCACACGTCTAAATTTAATTTAGATACACTTTACCTACGTAGAGTTAAGCATCATTGTATGTTAATGGGTTGTAACTGTAAATTGTTTGTCAAATAAGTTTGAAAATAGTTACACAGTATGTGAAATTTTATTTTAAAAACTAAAGCTACGTTTAAGGTAAGATGTTTGGCATTATATAATTTTGATATAAAAAATTAAAATTTCCTGAAGTTTGAATACTTTTGAAAAAGGCCTAAAAATACTCGAAACGTCAAGTAAACGAAATTATTCAAATGTAATGTGAACTAATTTGATTTAACACAAAACGACCTAAAACTAAGAAATCCCAATTGCGAAAAATCTTATTATATTGGAAGGTCGAAGAAAATAAAACCAAAACAAGATATATGGAAACATGGGTAGAAAAATTGTAATACAATACAAACAAATTAAAAATTCTGTTGAGAAGGAAATACGGGACGAAATGAAAATTTACTAAACCACATTTACGACACTGCAAACCAAAAAAGTCGAATCTTTTTATTGAGATGCAGATCCGAAAAAAACTTCTCACATAAAATTTAATTTTATAAACCTTAAACGTAGATTTGATGAACATATTTTAACAAAATTTATTGTTTTTACTTTACTTTTTACTGGGTAGAAGATATAACAAACACAAATATTCCTAATTTTGCTTTAGATGTTTTAAGTATGGGTCCGAATTTCGATTCTGAAATCAGTGTCTGTGCAACATTGATGGTATCACGAACTTAAATACGGAACATAAAGAAAATATAACTAAAAATTAAAACAAAATGTAAGAAAAACTTATCACAGAAATTAAAAAACAAAAAAAAAAATCTTCGAATTTTAAAAGCACATAAAACAAAAAAAAACTGTTATTAGGGATTCAGGAGAATCCAATAAAACATTAACGACATTTTAAGTGATCAAAAAACGTACAGAGGGATTAAAGTAGATCCCACAAATCAATACCAAAAAAAAAGAACAACGAACTAATAAACTCTTGGGAAAATAAACTGTTTATTTCGCCAGAGACGGCAAAACAGTTAGAAATTCGCGATGCGATCCACTCTAAGATTTATTGTCTTCCAAAGTTACACAAGATAGGTACACCATTTAGACCTATAGTATCGTGTGTTCAGTCTCTATTGAATCCACTTTCAAATTTTCTAAAAAGACATTCTCAGTAATACTTTACATAAAAATAACTATTATATTAAAATTCCCGACAATTTAACGAACAAATAAAGGACATTGAAATTCAAGTTCTTTTTTATTTTCATTGAATGTAATTTCCTTCTACATTAACGTAGTAGTTACACAAATTATTAAAAACAAGTGAGACGAAATAAAACAATATACATATTCCTAAAGACGAATTTATTTTAACAGTTATCACTAAAAATTAAAATTCATTGCTGAAATTGAATAAAATAACAAAAAAAAAACTTTTCAGATCTAACTTTACATAATAAAAATCAAAACAAAAGAACTGAATGGCATAAAAAAAGACATGGTCTTCTGGATATTTTAACTTCAACAACAACCATCTAATATCTAAAAAAAATCAGTTATTATTGACTTGGCAGATCGAGTTGTACAGTTTTCGTATCCTAAATACCGAGCAGAGGCCATAAATGAAGCAAAACAAGCTCTTTTGGAGAACAGTTATACGCTAAGACTCGTCAATAAAATATTTAAGGAAGGAATACATACCGGGTGACAACGGAACTACTACCCAGGCTCGCATTTTACTATAAAAATTTGAAATTTTGGTCGACGATTGAGTTGAGTAATATTTTCATATTTTAGGCAAAAAACAAATGAAAATCACTTCCGATTTCATCGGAAACGATTAAAATTTTGCTATTCTGAACGGCAACCCTGGTATATTTTTGCATATTTGAATTCAACGAGAAATTCTGAACATTTTTGTTAACATGTCATATACCTAAACTTAATAGATTTTGATTTAATTAATTTAAAAAAAAACCAATTGCTCTACGACCAAAACAAATGATATAATACTTCAATCAAGGCACCCTAGGATGACAGAATAAAAAAACTAAAGTTAACAATTTTCAAAAATCGATATTTTTGATATGACGATTTTAAAATTTTCATCGACTTTTGTGTGAAAACGGTGAAGCTTACAACCATAGACTTTCACTACCCAATCATTCATTAATTTTCAAACAACGGATAATATTTTGTTGTTATACCTGGGTTTATTAGAATAATCATATTAACCATGCCACTGCCACAGGCTGATATGGTATTTAAAAACAATTGCATTTTGACAGGTAATTTATTTATTACCTATGAGTTTGGTAGATTGTTGGAAATTTTCGTGCTTTTCTCTGGTGTAAAGTAAAAATTCTTTGAAATTTTTTTAAAATGCCAAGTTTTACAAGTCCTGAACAAATAGATATGCTTCTCGTTTATCGTGAGTGCTTGCAAAATAAAAGGCAGGCTCAAACACATGCAGAACGATACCCCGACAGAAACTAACCCTGCTACACCTATTTTATGTGGCTGGTACAAGATTGGAAAACGATTCCCCGAAATGAAAATGAAGAAAGATTAGTTATTAGTGAAGAAGCTGAAATCAACGTTCTGGCATGTGTGTATGTTGATCTCCACATATCTCTATATTTTACGCGTCAAATTGAAATTGAAATCGGAGTTAGCAGAGAAAGTGCAAGAAAAATTTTAAAGAAATATAAGAATAAACCTTACAAATACCAAATCCATCAACACTTTTGTGTTAATGACTGCTAGGCGAATTTAATATTGCCGATGGTTTATGGAGAATTATAACCATAATAATTACTTTAGTTGCGTGTGAGGTATTGGGTGAATGAAAATCAACATCTGTTCAGGGAAGGATCTTTTAAAGAACGCTTGGTCTTAATGTATGTCTAGGTGTTTTATGGACCATAATTGTGGGGCCAATTTTTTAAACCACCCCTTACGTCGCAAGTTTATTTAAACTTTTTGGAAACAACAGTTGATGGTTTTAAGAACAATTTACCGCTTGCCCAAATTTCCAATATTTATTTTCAATAAGATGGCGCGCCGGCTTATAATGCCTGGATTTGTTTTATTTTAATGACAGATTTGAGGACCAGTGGATAGGGACCAATGGGCCTGAGAGGCAGCCAGCCCGTTCCCCAAATTTAACGGTCCTAGATTTTTTCTTCTGCAATCTAGACGTTTTAAGAAACCGAATTATTACAAATAAATAAATATATAAATAAATAATTAATGCCTTTATTATTACAAACAAGAAAAATACATGCATTTTAAATTAACTATTTAACTTAGATTAGTTGCGGAAAGTCTCTGGCCTAGTCTAGCTTAGTAGCTACTGTCACGAGTCAAGTCAAGAGTATTTCTATGGTGTCCATAATAGATACTTATGTATATACAATATACTTTTTAGAAAAAAAAAATATAAGGAAAAAGCATACAAGTGTAAAAAAAAAGCAAAGCAGAAAAACGAATATGTAAAATAAATAAATTTGTGCACATTAAACTATATACCTTGATTATCTAAAACATACTTTTTGTATTTATATTTAAATCTTAAATAATCTAAATTTACCAATTCTTCCGGTATCGAATTATTTAAACAAACGACGTTATAGCTGAAAGATCTCCGAAAAAAGGCACTCTAATGAGTCGGTACCGTTAATCTAATTAATGGTCGAACATTATCTACGAAAGACAAGGCGGTTTCTAATGGAAGCAGGAGAATAAGGATCGTTGATAATCCTAATAATAAAATAACAAAAATGCAGATGCCATTTTAGCCAGTTTAACTCGTGAAGTTTATCAGACACATGATCCAATTTCCTTAGCCCGAAAATAAAGCTGATAAAGGAGCTCTGCACTTTTTGTATTCCAGCTTTACTCATAGCATCTAAACAAAAACCATATACAAAATCACAATAGTTGAAGTTGGATAGGACTAGGGATTCACACAAAGATTTTTTTAAGTTTAAAGGTAATATTTGTCTATTACTATACAGTATTTTTAAAGAAAAAAATTACTTTTTGGACAATTTTTTTAAGATGTTCTTTAAATCTAAGATCACTGTTCACCAAAATTCCAACATTTTTCACTGAATCAACCACAGAAAGCCTAGTACCGCTGATATTAATATTAATATGATTACGCCAGTATCCGACCTTATTTTTGTTACCAAGCACTAAGCAGCATGATTTGTTGGAATTAAGATGAAGATTATGGTCACTGCAAAGTTGGTAAAATGTGTTCAGGTCATTATTAATTATTGCCTGGCCCTCCAAGTAATCGTCGCCATTAAAGCAAAAATAAACCTGGGTATCATATGCCCATGATGGATCCTGCAGTTAACCATAGCTTGAAGAAGTATAAACCAAGAAAAGCAAAGGTCCTAATATTGCAGTACTTTAACATTAAGGAAGACACTTCATCATTGGTTTTAATATGATTTAAACATCTGTTCATCGAAATAGGGTAAACTTTGCCCAAATTCACAGGTAATAAATAAGTTACCTATTAAAATTCAATTGTTTTTAAATACCATATCAATCTGTGTCATGGCTGATATAAATATTCCGATGAACCCAATAGGTCAATATTATCATATCGAAAATATCGATTTTTGGCAATTGTTAACTTCAGTTTTTTTAATCCTGTCATCCTTTGAAGTACAAATTGCATTATTGGTTTTGATCGTTTTTTTGAAAAATTCAAATAAATGTCAAAATAGGTTAAACTTTAGAGTTCCATAAGTCAAAATCTATTAAGTTTAGGTATAGGACACGTTACATAAAAAATATTTAAAATTTCTCATAGAATTCAAATATGCATAATAATAAGGGTTGGCATTCAACATTACAATTTGCATATTACTCAATCTAGTCGTCGACCAAAATTTCAAATTTGTATCTATTTTTGTCACCCAGCATATTATACAGCTCAAATAAAAAAACAGCAAAAACCACTAGTAAATAAAACAACGAAATTTATATCATTACGCTTTATAAATGGACTCTCACAAAAATTCCGACATCTTTTCGAAAAACATGACATAAAAATATGCCACAAGGAATACAATTTATTAGCTAGTGGTGTATATTCTAAATTAAAAAAAAACACCCAAAAATAAAAAAAGTAATATTATTTATGAAATTCCATGTAAAGATTGCGACCAAAAGTAATTATACGATTAACTTCAAATTTTGGTCAAAAATCGAGGGTTTTATGGGGATGAAATGGTTACCATTTGTATAAAATCTAATATGACGGAATAAAATGGCGACCTAATGGAATGTTTAAATATTCGGCAAAATTGTAATTCCTGGAATGAAACCTATTTTTCAGGGAAAATAATAAATGAGATTATTTATTTTTTGAAGACTAGGTGAAATGAAACATAAATAATAATAATAATAATAAATAAATTAAAAACTTAAATAAATTACAGTGTATAGGATTTCGGTGAAGTTATTACCAAATAATTATACGCATATATAGACTGTGCATTGTAAGTAGTTGAATTCTGTACGAGGGAAGTTTTGGGTAAAGGCGAATTTACCGATTTTTAAGATAAAGAAAAACATTCTATTAGGGTTTTTCCGAGATTTTTTTCTTAAATATTAAAACCGGATTATTAGCTTGGAGTAAAATAAAAGAGCATGTACAGAAATAAATTCTCAGTTCTACTGACCAATGGCCTACAAAGCGTTGGATTATGCATTTTTTATTAGTCATAAGTGTTTGTTATTAACATTTTAAGAAATGATTCCACATATTTTAAATTTAAATAATGCCGACTATAATTAAAATCAATTCAAAATTCAAGTAAAACATTATATTCTTAGTAAAAGTATTAAAAAATGTCAAAGTTTAATTGCCGTGGTTACTCATGTCAATTAATTATTATTTTTGATATTTGTAATAATTAGGGTCTTTAATTGAAAATATCCTGTTGAAAATGAACCCATTGTGGACCTAAGTGGACTAAGATAACATATTTTTGAGTAGAAAGCAATCTTCCACTAAGCGATCGACCATGTTTTAAACACCTTGTATATTTTATAGTTTCTAGCAAAAAATATTGTTAAAACTTGTTTGTTGAAATTTGTATCCCATCTCATAACTCTTTTAATTTGTACAGTGTATGATGATAGTAATGTAGATGTCTTTTCGTGAATTAGAGCCCGACGTGGGTATCGTGATGAGACAGCTAAGAATGAGTTTTAAAATTATGTGCTCTTTTGGAACTTGTTTTGTTTAAAATTTTAGGGGTTGATCTTGCTAGATAGTCTGATCTAGCAATCCACAAAACTGTCTCCCTAAAAATGGATTTGAACATTTTTAATAAAACTTTAATAATACGAACCAGACCTGTTTAATTTTCACTGGACACTTTCGATTTCCAAAATCGTGTTTTTACTAACCAATAATTATAATGTTAAAGATAAGAATTTTATGGATGATGAAAATATTTTCTCCTTAAATTACATATAGGATATATTATTAAATTAAAAAATTCTTATTTTAACATTTATCGTGTGCTTGTGAATATTTCAAGGCGAATCAAGTTATAATTGTTTTTCAATATAGGGATATAGAAAATTACCTAAAATTTGTTGGTGATGGGAAGGGCTTTAGCTTACGCTCAACATCACCCTTTCATAAGTTTCAATTTCCTCTTTCCTTATTGAATCCCCTCATACCTTCCGACCTTACACCTGCAACATCGCGCATGCCGAAATTAACAAAACGTCAGTATGCTTCATTGGATTCTAACATACCTTCATCATTATCAAACCCTAATTTACATGAAGGCCAGAATACCATAAAAGTTCTGCTGAACCAAGAAGATAAACGGGGAAAATCGGCCATATCTAGAAGATTCCAGAGGTTTAAACGCTCCCAAAAATCTCTATCAAAGAAAATGATAGCTTTAAAGGCAAAATTGAACGAAAGTATAGGCGAAGAATCAGATGATACGATTGACAGGCGGGGACTTTTTAAAAGAACAACCAGCGAGTCTGGCGCAATGGCAGAAATATTAGCCAGATCTGTGATGCGGGCTACCTCTAGCTTAAGTTGTATTTTGGAAGATCAACCACAGTCACCTAGTGAAGATGACACTATGGACAAGCTGGAACCAATTGCCCATCTCTTAAATCGAACTGAATCTGAAAAAAGTGGTGCAGACGATATAAACAGTGACGTACAGTCATGTTCCAGTACGGAATCCAGTAGCACGTGTTCAGATTATGAGTTTACAAAAAGCAACAATGATGTTGAAACTATCAGTAATATTATTACTAATGTGGAAAGGTTGCAGAGATGTCTCTCCAGGGAAGGTCTTCATAAACAGTATTCTCTACCTTCGATTCCTACGAAAGGTTTTTCTGTTGGCAGTTTGGATAACTTAAGTCAGTTTGGAATATGTGATGGCTTAAAAGATAGAACTGCCCAGAAAGAAATGTCGAGAAGTAAAAATAGTTTCGGCGAATCTCTACTGAGCGTTTCGAGCAGCATAAACAATGATTATGTAGCAAGTCAATCAGTGATAAAACAAGAACGACGATCTTCAGATACGTATGACTCTAGAAGGGATGAGATAAGCGGATTCATAAATAAAATTCGACGATTAGAAAGGTTTGATGAAATTGATCTGCACGAAATACCTCTAGAAGAACCAAAAAATTATGGAATTTGGGGCTATAGTTCAGAATGTAACGCAGTCCTCAATGCAGAAACGAGAGATAAAGGTCAGTGTGTGACTCAAAGTTCAAAGGATTCTGCTTTTCCTATATCTGAAATATCAAATACCGCCAAGAATGAGGAATTGACAGCAGGAGTTAAAATTGAGTCGAAGATTGGGCGTGAAACAACACTAGATAACATGAAGAATAGGTTAAATGAAGAACATTTAAAGTTTTCTTCTGACCTAGAAAATGCGAGTACTGGTTTTGGTATGCAGCATGCTAGAGAGCATCCTAAATTAGTAGAAAATGTTAATCTGGAACCTAAAAGCATGGTTCAAACTGCATTGCAAACTATACTTATTGAAAAAGCAGATATGCTGGGAAACAACAGATCTATCGCCCATAAAACTGACTGTGGAAGTAATGATGTATTGATTACACATGGGAACAAAAGTGAATCAAAGGGTATGGTGAAGACAGCATTGCAAGCCATGCTTGAAAGAGCTGACATGTTGGGAACTCCAGACGTAATAAACGTGAAAGGACTCTCAGAAAATAGGAATGAAAAATCTTCGTCACAAACACCTGAAGATGAAAATGATTTAAAATCCGAGGATATTATAAGTACAGCCATTCAGCCGATATTGTATGAGCGTACTAATATTTTAGGATCTACAGCAGACTGTCTGCTAGAAAAAACTCTTCATATGGAATATGAAATGGCTTTGAAAAGTCAAAATTCTAACTTAGTTGATAAAGAATCAGTGAAACCTGCAGATGATCTTAGGCCGACTGGATCTCCTGCACAATATTTAGAAGATCTAACTGAAGATATCAATGTTATTGGACCAGTTAGCCTGGAAAATATTGATATTAAGCCAAAGAAAATTGTTAGAACAGCCATGCAAACCATGCTACTTGAAAAATTTAATCTTTTGGGTACTTATACCCCACCAGCTTCCCCAAATTCACTTACTGATGAGCCTTCGTCTGGGAACTCTGGAACTTTTACATTTAAAGAATTTAATTCTAGGACTATTCCCAGATCTTCCAGTTCAGTGTCCTTCGTAGAGCATCAAGCTAAAAATGAAACTGTTTTGGGAATGCCATTTACGTCATTGTCTTCGTTATTATCCGACTATGACAAAGGGCTTAAGCAGCATCGGCCAAGTTTTTTATCAGATAGTCACTTGCATCAGCCTACAACACAAGGTTTAAAGGAGAAGGAAGGAGCAAAAAAGAAGATATTTAAATTTCTCTTATCGAAAGCAGGTGAACAGGGTAAACATCCGGGCATGTTTCATAAATTTAGAAGAGGAAGCAAGAAAACTATATCTGCAGATGTCCATAAGGATCCTGCTAAGGAACACCATCAGAATATTCTGGCCCGTATTTTTAATCAACGGCATGAAGAAAAATCAATTAGGGACCAAGAAACACAGACGTCTAATGACATATTAGAGAGCCCAAAAACCTCCCAACTCCCTCTACAATATTCCCCTAACAATTTACTTGAAACTAAAATATTCATTGCTCAATTTAAGCCACCTAGCCATATAGACTTAGCTTCAGGTGACTTTCTCGCTCACAGCAAATCTAAATCCGCATGCATAACATCTCACCACTCCTCACCTGCTGAAGAAATACAAGAACAGAACGGCAGCGGTAGGAGAGATACATACAGTCCGGATAACGGAGTAAGAATTTCTCACTCACCAGTGAAAGTTAACTATATGGTTCCTCTACATAGAAGATCATCAGATTCTGATCTAAGTATTACTCCTAAAGGTGAGCATGCTATGTTAGAAACTTTTTTTTTACCTTTCTTAGCGTTTTAATTTGATAAGTTAATATTGTAATGACACGTTTTTAGTTATTTGCTGTAATACTGTAATTTTTATAAACTTTTTAAATAAGTTGTTTTTGAATTCTAACCATAGGATTGTTTGGATTAATAAGGAAAAGTGAGTATAAGCTTGCTTTGTTATCTCTCTGTCTGTTCAGTGTGTTTAAACTAACTGCTTAACTCTTTTTCAACTTTGTACGTGTTCCCTTCTTTCTTTACTAATAATATTAGAAATTATTAAAGTGTCCCATTTAACTTTTTTACTTACGTAATCTGTGATAATTGTCTTTGTACGAAAAGTTTTGAAATCATTTATTGATCCTTTTAACAGCTTTGTTTCTCAAGAGTTAACACGTTAATAGTTTTATTTAAAAAGTATATATACTGAAATAGAGGGTGTACCTACCCGAACATCTAACACTTGTCAGTTCTTAGTGAACTATTGGGAGAAAATTTTTGTCACCTTGACTGTAGAGGAGGGGAGTATCGGCCCCTAGAATTATCTTACGATCTTACTAAGAGATCACAACATCCTTCCGGAATAGAACTCAACTTAAAATAAGAAAAAGTAATGAATCGTTGACGTTTCGTCGTTCAACACAGTTGTAAAAATCTAACGAGTAAATAGAGAAATATCTGCAAATTAAATAAAAATTAAACATTACAGTTTGAAGTTGATTATATCTGTTTTGCTACCTGTTTATGTGTGATGCATTTTAAAAGTAGTATTTTTCATAAAGTATTGCTTGCTTATAATGCGTATAGGTAATGAAAAATTTTACTTTTAGATGTTCTTGATCAAATTTCGTATAACAACAAACTTCATTTTTGATTTAAGTCAGCCTTGCCTAATTTCGGCACTAGATCCCAGAAGGATAATAGTATTTAACAAGTAACATCTTAAGGTATTTCTAATGGTTCCTCCCCAAGATGGCGAAAAAAAAACTTTTTTAATATACCGATTTCAGTTAAAAATTTTAGTCTGATATATTTTGTTTATCCCCCATGCGACGTGATTAAAATATGCAGGAATTTGATGTATGCAGGGGTAAATAGAAAAGTGTTTTCAAACACTTCGAAACATCTTGTGGAATTATTGAGACGTCAAAGAACGTCTTTCATTTTAAAGTCATCTCTTCCAACACTTTATTTTTTTATTCACCTTAAAATCCTTTTTGTAAGAGGAGATTTAGCCCATTAAAAAACAGCAGTATTTTATAATATAAGAACATTACATACCCGAAAAAGAAATGTGATTTAGAATCTGCAACAACATCTCTCATTCTTTCTGACATGCTTTGAATTAAAGCAGCATTTTAACTTTGGAGCAGCATTTCTTCTTATTCATTTTGAAGCGCTAATTCCAGCTGAATGACTATTTGAAACGCGCTGGTCCCACATATGCTCTATGGGATTTAGGCCTGGACTTCTGCTTGGCCATTCCATTTTCTGAATACCAACATCATTAAGATATTAGCGAGTCATGCATTAGGATAAAATTTCCTTTTATAAAAAGGACATGTGTGTACATATATGCTCTTCAAAATACTCCCTTATGTACCTATCAGCATCGAGGCTATCACTTTAAAACATCACAAGTTCCGTTCTTGCTCCAAAGACATCCTTCCCCATACCTCCGCCACCAAAGTGTATCCTATGAGAGTAGCAAAACTGGGTAAATCGTTCTCCGGGTCTTCTGGCAATTGTAAAACTCATATTAAAAAAGAAAGCATCGCTATACCCTAACCCCATCATGAGCAAATTGTAGACGCTATCTGCGATAAACTGACTAGAACAGTGGGTCTGTAGCAAGCGCATGGGATGTTAAATCGTTTTACTTGTATTGTTTTGTAACCGTGAAAAAATCACGGTCTGAGTTTTTTGCAGATCCTTGCGTTTTAGTAGGGTTTTTGTATAGGGAAGCCTGGGTACGGAGGGACAATGATTTTATTAAATACAGAATTTTCTCATTATTTTTGTTTAACAAACATCACAATGTACGATTTTATACTTGTGGAAAGCGTTTGAATTTTCTATAGATCATAACCGGAGTTTAATTTTTTTTTACTGTGTGCGTTTACAGGGCTTCTAGGAGTTCTGTTAGAGAAGTTTTGGTAAAATTGGAAGCACTGATATTATTTCTTCGTATGAATGCAAGAATCATAGTAGTTGGCGATTTCGACATAAATATTAAAGATACAGATTCCATAAATATACAGGACCTCTCTATTTATTTAGTTCTTTTAACCTAGATATGCTTGTTAAACATTTGACTCGCGGGACAAATGTTGGCCATTAATAGTGCATCAATATTTTTTTTATCAGAATTTAAAGATGCATAACGCGATATCGAGATGCGATTTCTTGTTTCGTTTGGTCGATATGTTGGGTGTGTGCTTCTACTTGGATGGCTGTATATACGCATAAAAATAGTACTTACATGCGTGAGAGAAAATTGCTACATTTTTGCAAAAATTTGTTAACGCCTAAAATTCTCAAGACATTTATACAGCTGGAGCGTTAACTTAGCCTGTATATAAAACAAATCTTTGTCACCTAATATATGATCAGTAGTTATACCGTTATCATTAGTATTAGGAAGTTTGGATACAGGGTGTGACAAAAGTTGGCTAGAAGTTACCAAACCCTAATGTATTCTATAGATTTTAATATAATTCGCATTTGGAGTTATGTCGCACTTAAGATAACTACGATACACCAGCTGTGATAAAACTTTTGTGAACTGTGGACCTTTCTGCCCAAACGGTTTTTTTCATTTTTACTCTAACTGTTTTATTAATCTTGATATAAGCTATTCGTTTTTAATTCTAAAAGAGTTATACAGTGTGTCATTTAATTGATGGCCAAATATGCAGGGCGTAATTTTTTAGCTTATTTTATGGCTAAAAGTTCATATAAACATGTATCCGCAAAGCCTTCGTTTTTGAGATTCAAGGTGTTAAAGTTTAAATTTTTTTTAGGTTTTTTTTTCGTGGATCTTGTTTTTTTTCGAAATAAATCATTCAAATTTAATACACTGTATGCTGTGAGCAATGGCTTCGAAATAGAAAAACCTGCAGGTTGTTAATTTTTTCCAGATCGCGACTTCTTTTACACCCCGAAATATTTACTGCGATGTTATTGACCATTTTTACATGGTCATGTCATTGGAACTCGGAAAAAATGGTAAAATTGTAATGTTAATGCATTGTGACAGGGATCGCCCACCTTTTCATTGTGTCGAGCGACTTTAATAACATTCTAATAAACAAACTTTTTTGACCAAAAAATACATTATATATTTGGAAATATTTTTTTTATTGTACTAGATTACAATATCGCATCATAGTTCTTTACCGCTATTCGAATTCAATTGTCCAAATGTTCGTGTCTGACTCTATTGCGGCAATTAATACTGAATACTCATATTTCTCTTTACATGGTCATATTAACGTCGCATTTTGTACCAAAGGTTTTAGAGCTAACTCATTTTGATGCTTACTTTTCTTACAGCATTATATTCAGCAAAGTGTTACATGGTATATACTGCAAATTGCTCAATATTAATTTCCTTTGAGCTACAATTTAAACCAACAGCACAACTTTATTAATATTTTCAAAAATATTTTAAATTCATTCTTCAAATTCAGGTCATATAATCCGTACATAAATTTAATCTTTAAAATGCTAGCTCTGTTCGGTAGAGATAGATAGGTGACAATTATTGCGGTATATGATCTATCGATATTTCGTAGTTTTTATTGTTAGTTATACAGTAATGCAATGTGGAATAGTAACTTTTCAGGTATATAGTATAGTGTCGGCGTTATATATTTAATAAAAATTTCTACAGATTTTTAAATTTGTCTACTTAACACTGATAGGATTTATTTACCTTATTCTAATTATCCTGGAGAAAGACTAAATTGACTATGTTTCCAAGATGTGGCTATATTTTAAAATGAATTGTAGAATTTGACAATTATCTGTCAAAACATTTTTATTCTTTTTGAAAACTGGCATTATTTTTTTAACAAAAAAATTTTAAATTATAGGCTAATCCTCGTATTAGATCTCTTACGAATAGAGCCATTAGCCGGTTTCAAGTCCACTGTTCTAACTCGCCCATCCTTTCCTGAATACGTCTGGACAATTCGGCCTTTTGGCCAGATATTTCTGAGGTTATTCGGGTCAACGATTGGAACAATATCATTTTCGTTGACCTTCTTACTTTCAGAATGCTATGTCAGAGGTCTGGAATTCAACATATTTTCAGATTTTACAAACACAGTTCCTAAAACATACTCCTGAGGACACCTATTAGGCAGAATTTCTTTCATTATTTTCTTGACATTTTAAATGATTTGTTCCCACGCGCCTCTCATAAATGGTCTATGGTGGATTGAAATTTCATTTTATATTTTTTAAAGAGCAAAAATTTCTTATTTCAGTTTGACTTAACTTTTGAATATAGCTTCTGAGAGTTCTTTGTCAGTTGATTTGAATTTTTTTTCATTATCACTAAATAGCTTTTGTGGAAATCCTTTTTGGCAACCAAATTGACGTCACACATGAATGAAGCTGTTTTTGGTCAAATCTTGCGCTATTTCAAATGTATGGCTCTAGTAACCATACAGGTAAAAATTACTCCGTATCTTTTCTCGTTACTTCCTCCTTACCGGTGAGAAATAATCAACTCCGGTTTTATTAAAATATCTTACAATAGATTTCAGTCGACAGAATGGTAGTTGTGGAACTCTATGAATACTTTTTTTTTATTTTCACATTATTGACAATTTTTACTAATCTTTATGACCGCTTGTCGAATGTGTAGAATCCAAAAATTTTCCCTTAATTTGCAAATAACTATTTCGAGACCTTGATGAAAACATTTTTCGTGATAAAGTTGGATTATTGGCTTGGTTATGTAATGTTTGGTCTTTTTAAGTTATTAGGAAGACGTTGCAAAAGATCAAGTCCTGGATCAAGACAGCCATCTGGAACCAGGATTGGTGATAATGGATAGATTCGATCATTTTTCTTCAATGGCAATTTCTTCTGGAGATTTTCAAGTTCTATTCTAAATGAATCTAACTGAATTCTTTAAAAAATTAGTTTTTCTTCATCTTGTATTTTATCGACTTGTAAAGTTACATCTTTTCTCTTTTTCTTTTTATAGTTTTTTATAAACCTTAAAAGCCATGCTATCGATCTTCGCAGATCTCATTCAGAAATATTTTCGGTACATGATGTTTTGTTCTGCATCAGTAGCTGCAAAAACATTTTCATCTTTGTACTCTTTCAAATGTTCTAACTTTTCTTCTTTTGAATTAATTAAGTCTCCGTGGGCCAAAATTTAGAATCCTGATACAAGAAATTCGGTCCATATAGCCGTTTTTTTGAAAAATCCAAAACTTTTTGTTGCCTGATCTGCTACATTGTCTTTAGTAGCAACATATCTCCACTGAACCGTATTTGTAATGTCTTGAATTTCTCCAAGCCTTTGAGCGACAAAAACCTTAAAGTGTCCAGCTTTAGATCTAATCCAGTGTAATACTTTTTTAGTGTCTGTCCAATGAAATAAGTTTCATACATTCAGTTTCAAGCTGCCTTTAAGGTGATTTCCAAGTCTGGCACCCAATAAAGCATCTTGGATTTTTGCTCTCGGTATTGGCTAGAAACTAACTTCTATGCTATTTTCATATCTAACTCTCAGATATGCAACTGCGGCGTGTAACTTGTCAGATACATCTGTTAAAATATGCAAGTATTATACCTTTTTCCCTATCGAGTGTAAAATATTGCATTGGGATTTTAAAATTATATATACTTTGAAGATCTTGGAGCCACAATGATAATTTTTCATGAAGTGTGTTTGGAATTTCATCTTCCCGCCCAATATTGTTTCTCCAAATATCCTTAGCAAAATTTTTCCCTGTCCACATATAGCAGTAGAATTTTTGTAGTCAAAAATAAAATTTGGCCACACAAGAGGATTTTCCGAAAAAATAGGTACATCTTTTGGAATTGATGGACGAGTGAGAAGCTAATTGTGACGAATGTATTCGTTTATTCTCAAAATAAAGTTGATTAGGTTTTACCCTAGTGTATTCTTGCGTTAAAATGTCCATTTTTTTATTGGTACATTACTATTCCTCCAAGCTTCCATGTCTAACCTCTGACTTTCTATAGTAACTGCCGACTCAGCACTCAGCTTCTCCGTCGCTGTACTCAAAACGTGAATCTTCCTGTTCTACTTGTGCTACTTTAATTTTTAATTGAAGATCCATCATTTCCCTTTCTAATTCATTTTTCTTTTTTCCGTCTCCAAACGTAATCGTTCTTTTTTCACCTCTTTTGCTGAATTCTTACTACGGCATGTTCGTTTTGTTGTGGTCGAACTAGCGCCAGCGAGAGTAGTTTTTTTCTTTTTACGATTGACGTCCACCGTGATTACATTACTGACAGATGCGGCTTATCGACGTCTCCCATAACTTCCTTGTCCTTTTTTAGTTGCTGGTGAGTACTTCGTCTTAAAGAAAGTAGGGAGTTTGCAGTTTCTTCCACAGTGCAAGTTTTTTATAACCGAAGGACCAATGATAAGATTTTCTTACCTAGAATTATCCTAATTATCCGGGAGAAAAACCAAATTGGCTATTTATCCAAGATTTGGCAATTTTTTAAAATGAATTGTAGACTTTAAAAGTTATCTGTCCAAACCTTTTTACTCTTTTCAAAAACTGTCATTATTTTTTTCTAACAAAAACAAATATACATGTCAATAATCAAACATTTAATGTTATAGGCAAACATCTAAATAAGGCATCATTTACACAACAAACACTACTAAAAATGTATATGCGAGCTACCTGTTTGGCGACTACCGCATTATGATCTTGAAATCGGATAGACAAGAATGGATACTGTGCTTTTTAGTTTTTAAGAGACCAAAAAATTACACAACAGAATAAGGAATTCTGTTGCCAAAAAGGCCAGTGGCATCGCAGTACACATTTTAGACAGGGGGGGGGGGGTCGTAAAGAGGTCGCGACCTATGCAAAGGAAACATCCTGTAGATTTTTCTAAAGTGTATTATAGCCATTTCGAAGGCATTGATCACAACATATAACCTATCAAATATGAATGATTTGTCTCTAGAATGTACGAGGTTCTTGAAAAAAACTGTATCTTAAAAATGATGGCTTTGCGGACACATGTTTATATGAACTTTTAGCCCTAAAATGAGCAAAAAGTACGCCTTGCATTTTTAACAATCGATTATAACTCATTTGGAATTAAAAACGAATACCCTATGTCAAGACGAAAAAAACCGTTTTGGTAAAAAAGTCCATAGTTTACAAAAGTTTTATCACAGCTGGTATATCGTAATTATCTTGCGCCTGACAATTCCAAAAGTGAATTATATTAAAATCTATAGAATACATTAAGTTAGTGTTTTGTAAATTCTGGCTAATTTTGTCGTACCCCATCCATGTTTCTTAATACTAATGATAACTGTATAACCACTGTTCATAAATTAAGTGATAAAGATTTAATTTGCATACATGTTGTTAAGTTAACACTCCACTTTACGGAGATGTCAAAATTTTCGCAGAAACCATATACCATAACAAACGAAAATATCAAAAATCTCTAGAAATTGTTTTTTTTTTTAATTTTGTCACAGATCATTCTGGTCAGAAGCAAAAAAAATGAAAATAATTTGAGAAGTTTAGACGTTAATAAACTTTTGCAGCGGTTTTATTTCACGCCTTCTTTTTTTATGCGCATATGCAGTCATGCAAATAGAAGCACATATCCAGCAGATCGGCCAAACGAACACCAAAAACCGCAACTCGATATCGAGTTTCAAAATTGAAATATCCATATTTAAACTTGAATAAAAAAAATCTTGATGTACAATTTATGGCCAGCAGTTTAGTTCTCTTATAGATTATTTCTGCATGGATGTATCTAGGGATGAGCTCTGTAACATGTCTATAATACCTATCATGTGGTCTTTATGACCGTGAGGCAATAATAGTAAAAGTTCTGTTAAATCATAGGAAAGGAAAAGTCGCAAGGTATGGAAGAATTTATAGCGCATCAAACTTTAATAAGTTCAGAATTGAGGCGATTAAAAAATCAACTGGAATATAGTCTTTGTTGATCCTGGTCCCCTGGATATAGTAGAACTGTTTACCAAAACATTTTTCTCTTCAAACACTTAGAGCAAAGATGAAAAAAGTTGTGGATAACGCAAGGTATTAGAATATCTTCAAAAAATCTAAGATTCCTTCACAATTTGTGAAAGTATGTGTCAACCGCATTTTTAATTAATTATTTTAATAAATACAAAATTATCTATAGGCGCGTAACTGCAAAGGAATTTTATTATAAGATAAGGAAATATGGGGCAGGAAATAAAATTAAGGAAAGTTGGCATACTGTTGTTACGCTCAGGGGACAAGTTGGCTCTTCCTCAACAAATGTAGAACTTGACTCTAATATGCTAAACAAATATTATTGTTTTATTGCAAAAAATAGTCGCAGAATTAAAGCCAGGTGCCACGTATAACATTATTAAAAAATCGATAAGTTTCCTTTAACCGGAACTTCCCTCGTTATGAATCTTTCTTTTTATTAGGAATAGGGAAGTGTGACTCAATTTAGTTCAGTAAGTAGTAAGTTAGTAACATGTATACTGTCTTTTTAAAGATTTTTAGTTGACTCCATTTTGTTCCATCATATTGTATTCCTACCTAAGTCAATTGAATAAGATAGATAGAATAGATATATATATATATATATATATATATATATATATATATATATATATATATATATATATATATATATATATATATATATATATATATATATATATATATATATATATATATATATATATATATATATATATATATATATATATATATATATATATATATATATATATATATATATATATATATATACATTTAGGGGGGTCAACACTCAAAGGCTTATGGTTATTTTACCATTTACGTTTTTTTGACTCTGAGCGCTGCCAGAATTATGGTTCTTAACGTTAGATAGGTTAGATCATTGTATTGAATTTAAAACTTAGGTTTTAAACTTTTGCCGTCTAATTATTAACAAAGAGAAACCTATGAATAATTATTATTGCTTTCTCGGGCTTGAATCTAGTATTTTATTAACAAAGAAAAACTTATGAATAATTATTATTGCTTTTTCGGGCTTGATTCTAGTATTTTTTAAAATTACGAAACCACTACTTTTAAATAAATAAGAAATATTAATCAGTGCCGTGTAAACCGCGGTACGAGGTAGTGTGTTGCAGCCATTCAATAACCTCTACATTAGAAGCAGTCGGTGAGATAAAATACTAACTGCCTTTCCTTTGTTTAACTTAATCATTCTTTATTGGACAGTCTTATCTATTGACTTTTCTCAATTTATTAAAAATAGATGACAAAGTAGGAGGAGGGCTCCGAAAAAAAAAACAAAACAACGATTTTAACCTCTTACAAAACTACACTTTGAAAGTTATAGGCGTTCAAAGTCAAACCACTAACCTTAAAAAACCGGCTGAAGATATCTCAAAAAACGTAGAAAACCTAGATTTTATGGACTATGTAATAAAATCGATCCCGCGTCATTTATTGTTACTCTCGAATCAAACGACATTCCAGAAAATATAGGTAAATATTCTCAGATAAAAATCGCAAAGAAATACACGAACTTAAATTAAATCATATTAATAAAACTCTTATTAGAGGTACCAGTAGACTTGCTATTGAATTTTCTAACTATAATAAAGCAAATGAATTTGCAAACAATCAAACATTAACTAAGGGTTTTAAAATGTCTATACCTTACAATTACACATCCTGCAAAGGAGTGGTTAGGAACATTGATCCCAACTTTGATTGTGATTTCCTTATGGGGACTATATATCCACCCTGGCTAACTGACGTACTTAAAATAATGATGAGAGAAAGAGATTTGGCTCTTGCAAAATTCAAGAAAACTAAAAAGGACATTGACAAAACTCGATATATGGAACTTAGAAATTTTGTTTTAGACTGTGTTAGGCGGGAGAAAAGGAATTATGCATCCAGAATGTTCTCACTAAGTGACAAGAAGGGATGGGCGGCCCTTAGGTATTTGGGTATCAGAAACGAAAATAAAAAAGAACTACCGATCAACCTTGGCAATCCAAATGACATAAACAATTTTTTTGCTGATTTTGTCAATGAAAAAATAATAATTGTTTAAGTACCGTAAATTTTTATAATAATCTGCCACTACGTTGCAATAACAAATTTAATTTTAGATTAAGTACAATTCAGGAGGTCGAGTCAGCCCTCCAATCCGTTAAATCAAATGCCTCTGGTTGTGATGGGTTATCCCTCAGGATGTTAAACTATTGTATGCCACACATATTACCTCAGGTTTGTCATTTAATTAATAGCTGCTTGGAAACGGGATATTTTCCTACTACTTGGAAGGAAGCTATTATACAACCCATTCCTAAGACAAATGCCCCTACCACTTTGTCTGATTTACGCCCAATCAGCCTATTACCCATGCTCTCAAAAAGTCCAGAAAAAATAGTGCACAAACAGATAACTGACTTTCTCACACAAAATAATATATTACCAGATCGACAGTCTGGCTTCAGAAAGTCCCACAGCACGATTTCGGCACTCTTAAATGTCACAGACGATATTATGAGGGCAACGGATGCTAAGAAAAGCACTGCACTAGTGTTGTTGGACTTTTCGAAAGCCTTTGATACAGTTGATCATGATGTACTCTGTGCAAAGTTAAAGCATATTGGATTTAATGAGATTCCCCTAAATTTTTTTAAATGTTACTTATCTAGCAGAAAACAGAGAGTAAAATTTAATAATGAGTCGTCTGAGGCCTTATCTGTTGTGACTGGTGTGCCACAGGGGTCTGTCTTGGGGCCCTTGTTATTTTTAATTTATACCTTTCTTCTTTTTAATAGGTTAACTGCGTACTCTGTTCAATGTTACACAGACGACACTCAGATGTATTTGAGTTTTCTTCCTGATAAAGCCAATGAGGCGGTTGGTCTCATAAATCATGACCTAAGTTTAATGAGTCAGTTTTCACAATCACACAATTTGACTCTTAATGCCAAGAAGTCATACTTTTTGCTCTTTGGTAACATCAAAAATCGGGAACACTTGTTGTAAAACAATTTCAGTCTCATAGTGAATAATGAGAAGATACTATATACTAAATCTGCTCGAAATTTAGGCCTAATCATTGACTCGAATCTACGTTTTACAGAACATGTTTCTGGTCTGCTAAGACGACCATACTGTATGCTTAGAATATTATATGCGAATAGGCATGTACTTAGTTTTAAACTTATGAAAATGTTGTGCGAGTACACCATATTTCCAATATTTTATTATGACAGCACGGTTTACGGTCCTTGTCTGGACATGGTTACCACGAATCGGATTCAGAGAGTGCAACGCATATGTGGCAGGTTTGTGTTTGGATTAAGGAGATATGATCCAATTTCCGCAAACTTAAAAATTTTGGAGTGGCTACCCATGGCTAAAATATGGGAAACTCATTTATTAACCTTTACTCACCGATTATTGCTTACAAATGATCCATTCTATTTACGCCAAAAACTTTGCTACAGATCAAACTTACACGCTGTTTCTGTTAGGTCTAGAGATATGCTTTCTATCCCTAAATTTAGAACAGCAATATTTCAGCGTTGTTTTTCTTATGTTTCCGTTAAATTATATAATTGTGTAAAACCCTGTCTTAAACACTCTTCTGTTCTGTCTTTCAAGCGAGGTATTAAAAAGGATTATTTGTCTAAATATTTTAGTATTTAATTGATTATAACATTTACTGCGCTCTAGTATATGATTAATTATTTTTTTTATATGTTCTCTCTCCTCTCCTTTGTTTTCTGACATCAAATAATGTATTACCTTTTCTTGTTTTATTTAATAAACGTCCTAATAATGACAAATTTGTCCTGGTGTATTATTGCACATTTCATGATTAGAAAATAAAAGTACAGTCATTATTGTAGTAGAGGGGTTTAATCATTTATTTACGATAAATGTGTTGAAGGCTTGGGATCTGTGGGTAGGTTATTCTTGTCTCAGTGAGTCATCTTAATGTTTGTTATGTAATTTCATTAACAGTTAGGTTATATGTAAGAATAGCTAGTCAGCTAAATATCGCCTAATTGTGTATGTATTTGATAATTAATTAGTAAAACACGATTATTATTATTATTATTATATCTTTCCTTATAAGTAAATAAGATTTAATTAGAAGAGTCATTAATAAAAACCATACTAACCAATCTGATATTAATAAATATATATATACATCCCCACAGGATCAATCTCCTTTGTTGGAGTTAATCTTCCCGGACATATACGGACAGACATTCCCTGTCACCCCCTACTCCCCCCCGGTGACACAGTGTTACTCGTGCCGATTTTTTGGTGACCCGAGAAATCAGTGTCAAGCCAAAAAGAAAATATGTTTCCAATGTGGAGAAATCACTCATGAAACTGTCACCGATGAAAATGGAAAATGCGTCCAATGCAAAAGTGATCAATACTTTTATATAGAAATCGCACTGAATTTTTGCGTCAAAAAACCTACAACTACAAAAAACTACCTCTACCAACTTCTCCACTCACCCTGAAGATTTTCCAGCCCTCAGAAGTAAATCACAACAAAATTATACTGAAAATACAATACCTATCTCCCAAAGGAGAAACATTACGCAACAAGAAACTAGTAAACACAAAAGATCCTTACTACAAGCTCTAACAAATCCAGCTAAAAAAGAAACACATAACAAAGTTTTGGCTACGACTGTAAGACTTTAATGTTAATAAATCCTGACTCCAGACCTGAAAAAAATCTACACAAACATCCTCCTCAACCTCTCAACAAACAAACAGAATTACATAGCCTTATAATGCAAGGCAACACAATCATTGAAGATATTTCCCGGTTCCAAACCGAGGAATTTCTAAAAAACTTTAATGATAACTGCCCCAAAACTTTTATTAGAAACGCGCTGACTGCTCATCAAAAGGTCTGACGCTGTCATGGATGATGATGAAAATAGCTCATATTTTTAATCAAACAAAACAAATAAAAAAAACATGACTACTTTTTAAGAATACTATTTTACGATGAATCGCACATACCATAGTTGCTAATAAATGAAACCTAATGTCATTTATTTGGGGCCATAATCCAGACATAATCCTCATAAATAAAACAACTATATTACAAATCAGGCAGAACCGACCTGATGGAGCAACAAACTAATTCAAATCACATAATAAATAACGAATCTTTTCAATACTTAACTATAAAAATTCAAAACCTCAATATAATAACTGGTTATGTTCCTCGCCAAATAAATAATCTAGCAATTTAATTACAACAAATAATTAAAAACCTCTCTGAAAACATCATTTTTTTGGGTGACCTTCATGCTCACCATCTTAGCTGGGGTGTCAAAACAATAACACAAATGGCAAACAATTATCTGACTTTATAAATCAAAATAACTTAATAATTTTAAATGATGGTTCTACTATCAGACTACAATATACTAAGGTAAATCTGAGCTAAATGGATCTTACTTTTAGTATTATGAGTCTGGCCGCCCGCTCTGAACGGGAGGTCCCCTCTGATTGTGGATATAGTGACCATTTCCCAACTTTAACAAACATCAGTCTAAAAAACAAAATTAACGATACTGATTTCATACACTATTATTAACCAAGAAGAATTTTCTCAAAAATAAATTGGGACACATATTAGAACCATTTACACAACGCTACAGACATAGAGAATTATAGTAAATTTGAACAACTAAATGACCATCCAAGAAGCTGCTTATACCGCCGATGCTGATACAGCCATTCCCAAAAACAAAAGATATACACAAACAACTGGAAACCCTTGGTGGGATAATGAGTGTTCCCTAAAATTAAAAGAAAGAAAACAAGTGATGGATAGATATAAAAACTTCCCCTCCCTTGAAAATTACCTAATCTTAAAACACACGATTGCAAAGTCTAAGCGCCTTTTCAAAACTAAGAAAAAAAAACAAATTTATAACTTTTTGTTCAACTTTAAAACGATACTCGTATGTTAAGGAAGTTTGGAATAAAGTTAATAACCCCCAATAAAACAAGACTCGAAATTCTTACCAAAATGGCGATTTGTGACATAAAATCAGATCTTCCATAAACGACTATCATGAATTACAAATGTACGAACTAAATGCGGCATTAAAAGGCAAAAAACTCAACCCCTAGATTTGATGAAACATCTTACTCGATGATCAAAAAATCTTCCCAATGAGATTAAACAACTACTCTTCAAATGTAATAACAACTTTCTAAAAGGAGAGGCACTACCTGAATCGTGAAAAAAATACTTGATCTTATCTATATGTAAACCCAACAAAGACACCGAAATACCCGAAAATTACAGACCTATAACACTTTCATCCTGCTATCTGAAAATGTTGGAAATCATGATCAAAGAGTGGATTGGACACTTGAAAATAAAATTTACTTCGCTGTACTATAAACTGCCTTTTAAAACAAATGAGTGTATATGATAATCTAACCTACCTAATCTCATACATAACCCTAGCCTTCAATAAAAAATGCATGTAAAAGGAATATTAAGTCTGCATTCGACAGGGTTGATATATACAAACTATACTCAAAACTTTGAATGCAATCAATATTCCTATTGAACTATGTAATCTAATTTTCAAAATCGTAGAGACTCGCAAAATGTACGTTAAAAACAGCTATAGAACTCTAATGGGACCTGAAACAGCCACCTCTCAGACTCCTGCAGGGATCCCCACTTAGTACCATTTTTTTCAATATTTACGTAAGAGACCTATTTCGAATACCACGTAAAGGCATTGAAATTACGCTAATGACTTTGTCATTTTCACAAAAGGAAATTAGTAAACCAAACAATAATTAAAATCAATCAGGCTTTATCACTGGCTTAAAGAAAACAATTTCCACCTATGCGAGAACAAATGCGAAGCAATAATATTATCAAGGTGTAATAAGAAAAAAAATCCTCCGATACCAATAGAAAACACAATAATCCCATATAAAAAGCACATTAAATTTCTACCAATGCATATAGATAATAATATCAACTGGAATAAACATGTGGAAGGTAGTCTGGTCTATAACGGACTAGTTAGGTCACATCTGGACTATGGTTTTTTCCTTCTTAAACCTACCAACAAAAAATATAACAGCGCTTTATATCATACATAGGATTTGAGAGTCTTGAGAATTACGCTTGGTTGCATGATATCTACCCCAGTCAATGTGCTAAGTGCAGAACCCTCAGAACTTGATCTGGAACATAGACGTAAGTGGCTAGCTACTAAATTTATTGTTAACATAAGTACACCACTCCTTAATCCCAATTTTAAAAAACATCAAACATACAAAATACTTAATGTTAACTATTGGAAAGGTAAAGAGGTCCCTTACTTGGTGGAAGCTTACAGTCATTTCTATCCCAATCTTTAAAAAAATTATAAAAAAATGCTCGCCCTTGCTAGGAAATAGAAATGGAAAATCAAATGAAAAACATCGACACTATAAACTTTAACCTAAAGAAAAATGAAACTCACAGCAACACAAAATTTCTAAAAAACACAGAAACTTATAGAGAAAAATACACCTTTATATATTCCTATGGCTCAAAAAAAGACAATAGAATTGGTTACGGTGTATTCTGCCCTAAAACAAATTACAGTTTCTCTTCTAGACTACCCAATGAATTGGATATCTGCTCCGCAGAAAGTGTAGGGATAAATGAAAGTAGATGGTATTTACTTTAAAATAATATAAAAAATACAATCATTTTCACTGACTCTAAAAGTGCTATTCAAAAACTTAATAGAAACACTGCAACCCTCATAACAACCACATAGAATCAACAGCAAAAAGACTTATTAGAAAAGCAAATCAAAACAACAACATTAAATTGGCATGAATACAAGGACTCTGATAACGGAAACACTAACATTGCAAATTTTAAAACCTATTTTAATATTTTAAAGATATATTACATTACCAAATAACTTAAAATACATCTCAGCTAATTTTTTTCACCTTGCTGAACAGTCCTTACATTTGTTTAATTATTTCAGATAAGACTTACCAATCCACCACAATCTAACCCTGACCGTGGCAACTCCTGTGGGGGATACATTAGTTGCCCAGGATCGTGAAGAGTCTAAACCGGCTCCTGTGTTCGTTTTGTCTTTATTAATTTACTCTCATCATATTTTGATGAACAGTAGCCAATACCATCACAAGTAAATCACGTATCGATAAATATGTACATAGCACTTTAGAAAACAAATAGCATTCAATAGTTAGGTCTAGGATATGGATCAATCCAGACAAAAACCGAGATACCACCAAATGCGCTGACGAAATGGCCCTTTAGGAGCCGAGCGTCAGAAAAACATTAAAGAAGAAATATTAATAAAAACACTTATAATGATTGTAATTTTGAACCACATATACAATACACTAACCACTAACAAAAACATTTTAGTAAGTGTTAAAAATTCGATTGCTAAGGTCGCTTTCGTCAACAGTTTTACCATCTCGGTACACTAATGCCTTCATATGATCCCCAATACAAAAAAAAAATAAAATTAATTCCCTTTAACTACATTTCCTGTCTCTTGTCGTTGATACTGTCGTAATATATTTTATCATTTGATTATCTTCTGTTTGGACTTTCTTTTCTTCAGTAATTACGTGATCACCGAATTTTTTCAATTTCCTGAGAGAATATAATTACATTTTTTTTTATTAATTCAGCAACACTACAACTTAAATCGGATAAATATTTTCAGAGCTACCCTTTGATGATTTTAATTGGTGCTACATTTGCTCTAAAAACACAATAGCATAGTGGAAGCCGCAGCACTGTATGTACCATTTCCTCTGCCAATGCCACACAAACATATACTTTTATTACATCTTTCTTTTTGAATATGGGGTTAACTTTTCGCCTTATCCAGTCAAACATTTGGTAGAACCGACATTTCTTTTTTCTTGTTGTATCTTAGTCAAATCACATGTTCCACTCGCAGTGGCACAAGCATTATGTTCTGTGTTAGGTAAAGAACTATCAACCGTTTGTACAATATATCAACAGATAAATGCTTTTACTTCACCGGAAAACTAGAAGAAGCACCATAAATGTTTTTCTACGGACGCCACATAATGAGATTTTATACATATAATATTTCGTAAAATGATATCGCAATACAACTAACACTTCTCGCTAGAAATAAAGACTGACCCTCAATTTTTGAAAAAAAAATTACTTAAAATACTTGCTATCGGAAAACATTTAAAAAATTTGCCCCCGTATTCACTGAAAAGGTTTAAAAGTTAGTCCAGGTCTTGCCTTGGTACTTAAATCTCTTAGTTCTCCAAATATGTTTCGCTATGTCACTGTCATTTTGTAATTGTGACATTTAGAAAAAATATTTGCTCAATTGTTGAAAATGTCTTAAACCTATAACTGTCAAGTTAGACCTGGTCTAAATTTAAACTTTTTTAGCGAATACGGGTGTTAAAGTTATATTTTTATACCAACAACAGAAGAAATTTTAAATCTTTATACCGAGAAATTATTACAATCCGGCCCTGTCGACTATGTTTGTTTATTGCCAAGCTATCTACATATGGGACCAGGTAGTTTTATGCAGTCATTCAGTCAAAAACCATTTTTTGTGAAAATGAACAAAAATAGTTTTTTTTTGTTCTCTGCAGATCTATTTACAGTAACAATTTAGAGAAAAACAATTGTGTGCGTTAGTTTGATTGCGTGTTGCAGAACTGTGTGTACTGAAATCGGGGTTATTATTACTTATTTTTATTTAATTTCACGATTTTTTAAACAAAAACCAAAATTATTGAATTAAGTAATAATGATGTAGGTAACTAATAGCCTTGGGAAGCTTTCACGACTGGAGTCAATTAAGAAATCACGACAAATACTATAACTACTTTCCATCGTTCTGCTTGCGATTGCACTACAAGGATCTTCTCTGGTCGAAATCAAAACACTGACACATTCAATGTTTTGAGATCTCGGTGGTAATGAAGGTCCCTGAATACGTCTTGTGCAATCGCACGCGAAACATTTTCCTTAAAATGATCTGGACATTCACGTGTTAAAATATGGGATTTTTTTTTAGTAGTAATATTGCAGAAAGTATTTGTCTTCTGTCAAATCTGATATTTTTTAATACCAAAATATTTTTTTCTCAAAATTTTGAAAAGCGGTAAAAGAAAAGTTTTTTGTTTTTTTTTTTTCACCTAGGTGACCGAATATAAACAAACCTAAATTAAACTGCATATTCAATTGTTTCCATGGGCCACTTTATAACTTAGGCTTTATTTGGTTATTTTAATACTTTAATAAAATGTTTTATTTATTTTTAGAAAGGGCGATATAGAATGAATGTAAGAGTTTTCTGAGTTTTGTTTTATAAAATAAATAAATAAATATGTACTAGCCTAATTTTAATAATCCAATTTAAAAATTTGGATTAAAATAAATTTTGGAAACTGGATAAACTTTGCATCAAATTCTCCTTATTTTTTCGACCCATTTATGTTTTCATCAATAAAATGGTGTTTCAAATTAAAAATAATTTAGACAATACATCTAGGCGGTGAAGTTATCAAACGTTTTCAGTGTAATTTAGGTTTTAGGTTAGATGAAAGAGCATTATGTTAAAATAACTACACATAAAGTCAAAAAATAAGCAATTTTTTTCATTTACCATTTTTCAATATTTTAAGATAAAAATTAGTTTTTCTGTGATTTTTTTGAAAAATGAGTCAAATGTGACTGTCTTGTCATTTCGCAGGATTGTTTGAACAAAAACTTTTTGCAAACTTAAATTTTACGTAGGTCAATTATTTTTAAAAAATCCCAAATAATGAGGACTTTACTAGTCACATTGTATACAAATTGCAACATAATTTTTCCTCTAGCCTGCTGTGAGAGTTTTTGATTTGGTTTTAAGTAGAGTGCGAAGGTAATTCTTTTTTGGCCGAAGCCGATGCCGAATTTCGACTTCCGTCACGCCATTTTTAGAAAAACAAAAAATACCTTTATGGTTTTTTTATAATGTAAGTTTAATTGAAATGATAGATATAATTTTCACTTTATCGTCACTTTTTCTCCTCTACAAATTGGTGAGGTTAGTTTCTCAATCCGACGTTTCGGACTCGGGCGAACATCATCAACTTTTTAAATTTAAATATGAACTTGGATTTTTTGTCACTATTCGATAGGTTTTATACCCTTAAATTAAATTATGACAAAAAAGTCATATCATACCATTTGATTTTTTTGAGAAAATGCCATTTAGTGAACACTGATAGAATCATTACGGTAGAGTTAATAGCTCTACGTGAAGAGCAAAAAAGCGCATTTTTCTGACACCAAGTTTAATGTAATCGGTTCGTCCAAAACAAGAGATATAAACGTTCGAAAGAAAAAAGTTTGACCTTCCCCTACCACTTTATTATGGAAAATAAGAAAATGATAAATAGCAAAAAGTTGCATAATTGCCTCAAGAATGCAATGCATATATTTTCGACAAACCTTAGTTAGGAACATTTAAGAGAAAATCGGCATTTCACGTTTTGTGTTGCGGTTACCCCTAGCGGCCATTTTTCGAAGTTATAATAAATAATTTCCAAAGATTTCTCTTAGCCAATTTACCCATAAATATTTTTCCCTATAATTGTGTAATCTACGGTTGCCAAGTTATGGCCGGAGACCATTCTTAATGGAACACACACTTTAAACATTTAGTTAAGCCGCTATTTTGTTTTTACATATAGTATTGACAAAATTTTACCAGTTCATCTCTATTTTACACTTAATTTTTGTAAAATATTTCAACTTACTTGGACTAGTAATATTTACTGATATACACACACATCTGAAAAATCTCGGAGAATGTTTTTTTTACGATTTTTTCCTATTACGAGGGAAGTAAAAGCAAGTAGCATTCTAGTTTATAGTGAACGTAAAATAATAAAAACAAATCATAAACGAAGTAGTAGTATAGTAAGTAAAGAAGTTTAGAAAAGTGGTTAACTAATAATAAAAATAAAAAAGTTTTGTATTATGTCGAAATTCTACTATCAACATAAAGTTAGCCAGCTGAACTTAATAATTGTTCACTAGCTACAGGTGTTGACTAAAATGTTTTACTATTGTGTTTTAAGCTCATTTAAGGACTATATTTCCAGTAATGAAATATATCTGCATTTCCCAAAGCAGATATTGTTTAAATAAGGTGTCAAGTATTCATCTAAATATCAATATATTAATACACCTCCCGCTTCGGCCGAAGGTGATTATTTCCCGAACATTGAAATTACAGCCGAAGCCGATTAATCGGTCGGACTCTAGTTTTAAGGATAAACCAAAAAAATTGTTTTCGTTGCAGTTATTCTGTTATTTTTTATACTTATTTTTTTATATTTAAATGGGACATTTTGAGCTCTCCATCTTAAAAATGTACTAAATGTCTGTTGATTCTTCATTATCACAGTTACAACTATATATTTTGATTAACCCAAATAACTTGCAGGGCATATTCAGAATTTATTAAATATGAACGCAAACAATAGACTTTTCTTTTTTCTTGTCAAATTCTAATTACATTGCCTTGAACGACTTCAAAATTTGAATATGCTTCGAATATAACGCTAGGGAAAACAAACACGTACTATAATTACTACATGTGATCAGTTTTGATTGGTCAATATTTGAAAGTAGCAAGCTTCTCAGTGCCGTTAAATTATAAAATCTTAAATGCTATTAAACATTGCATATTTAAGTTAAGCAGTTTGAAGACTTTTGTTTCCTGTTTCTTGTTTACCCATAAGCATCTCCGATGTAAATTACTTGAAGAGTAGTTTGATGTCTAAAACACTATAAAAAACCTAGACTTCCTAGTTTCACTAACTTTAATTAGGGGAGGAACAAAAATATAAATGTATAGTAGGAAGAAGCATCATTGATGTGTTTGCATGAACCGTTAATAATGAAACTAACAGTTTGTTTCTTGGATTATGTAATAGGATCATATATTTAGGAGAGTATATTCGTTTATTTTCAAGTAATTTCAGGCGCAAGACTCCTATCTATAGTGATGAAAATTTTTAAATAATATGTCTTTTGTACCGTTTTATATATTTTGTGGCACAAAGTAATAATACCGAGCTTCGTTCAGGGGGCGTGGGTTTTCAAAAACCAATATTTCACCTACCAATAGATGAGTGGTCAATTTAATGGGCGCCAACTTAGTTTTCAGTAAATAATTTTGTTATTTCCAATACTTGTAAATGTCACACAGCGAACTGAGTAAATTGAGCAGGAATGAAACAATAAGGGTTTTGAAGTATTAACAATTTAATTGTAAGTAATTATTGATATAACATATTTATGTAAATGAATGCAAAAATAAAGTTTCCTACGTGTAAAAAGGTTTGGTATTAACATAAATTATATTTAGGTTATATGCTATAAATTATTGAGGAAGTGCAAAGGAGTTAGACGGAAAGTTGGATTTAACATAAACAAATGTGTGCTCCAAATAATTAAAATTAAAATTTAAATGGATAAAATATTTTAAAGCAAGAGAAAATCTGAAATATAATATATATATGTAAACCCACTTAATAGCCGTAAATCATCAGTGATATTAAAAAGGATTACTTAAATAAATCAAAATGTAAAACATATGTGTATATTAATTCAAAATACTACCATCATACCTTTCTACTAGTATTCCGATGATCTAAAGATTGAATAATATTATAAAATTTGGCTATAATTCGGCTAAGTTTTCATCAGTGCAATAAATTTTACAGTAATATAATAAACTAAATAATACTGTTGACTCAAAATGGACGCCCCTGGCTTATTATGGGGAAAGGGTATTAAATGAGTGTCACTAAGATATATTTTTAATGTAATTTTTTTTGAGTTTTCAAAATGGCGGTTTCATTTTTTTTCTAGGAGCATACCTATTTTTCTGCACATTTGAACTTTTATTTAAAAAAAAAAACATCTTGAAACTTCTAATTTTTAATTAGGTTATTTAAAAATCGAGTAGTCCTTGAATACCATGGAAATAAAGTATCATTGTGACAAGTAGTGAAAATGAGCTTAGGCTAGAAGCTTTTATTGTTCTGCGTTTTGATACTCTCTGTTAAATTCGTATTTTCTAACAATGATTACTCACTCAAAAAGTAGATTTATTGTTAATCTATGCCTATGCTTCATGTTTTCTTATATCATGAAAGATATCCAGACATTGACAAGTTTTCGAGAATTCGTCTTCGAACTTACAGTGATTCAAACTTAGTATCAGGCGTGATTTTTTCAAATTAATGAATCTTTTCTCATTCGAACTGTTCGTGATTCGAAATTATATATAATTCGAACTTTTTTTCGTTCGGAATAAATCTTTTTCGAAAGTCATGTTTTATACCGTTTCCCATTTCCCAAAGATCTAGCACTGCGGATATCTTTAGTTCAGTTCATTACCTACATCTCACGTGGCTGTATGGGTGGGTTATCTACGGACGACCATTGAAAATATTAATCGCGGTGTAGAAATAGAGACCTTCAGCAGTCGACGTAACCTGGTGTTATCATTATGGACATACTGAGTTTTGTTCTTGTATTTTAATTATAAATTACTGATTTAATTATTTGAATGCTATGAAGTTTTAAGTATATTCTATAATTAGTGTGTTTCTAAGTTTTATTTTATTGATTTTTTTGTGATATTTGGCTAATCTTTGTCGTGCAGATTCCCTATTACAAAAAAAGAAACAAAAATTGTTACACTTTAAAAAAAGAATACACATCTATAAAACACCACTGGAGGTAAGAATATTTGAATTATTTTATATTACAGTTCTATAAATTGGCGTGTTAAATTTCTTACCGAAGTGTCAGATCAAACAAAGTTGTTACATTTGATAACACGTATTATTATTTGGGTATTAATACGTTTTCAATCGTTGTTAGTTAATAAGAAATAGATTCTTATTATCATATTTCTACCTCCTTCCCTTGTTAGGTTGCGGTAAAAATTTTTACTATAAGAAAAATGCCTGTGACATATTTGATAGTTAGTTTGGGATGACGCAAACATATAAATAAAGTAAGCTTCTATTGCGTTCCCGGTGTCCTGAATTCTCAGTATTTCGCTTATTTAAATGGTATTTCAAGAAAGAACTTAGAAAGGTACATAACAGGCAGCGATTATGACAATATACAACATAAGTTTGTAGCACACATTGCACTACTAGTAAGTCCAACTTACTAGTAACTAATCTTTTTTATGTTTTTATTTAGCAGTAACTTTTTTCTGAATATCCGTCGGATTTTTTACTGTAGGTCGTTTTTTTTTAGTGTATAATAGCAAACTCCAAACTAAGGAACAAATTAAAATAGATACTAAGAAATCATGGTTCTTGGGATTAGACCGTGTCAAAATGGAATCACTTTCCGACGTATAAAAGATAAAATAGATACTGCAAGTAACCTAACTTTTATTTTGACGCGCTGCGCAGGTGTTCCTTAGACTGAAAATTAGATTGGGGTCGCAAGGAATAGGAATATTTACGTTGAAACAATTGCCTTCGCGCCATATATATATACTCTTCTAACTATATGGATAATTGTACTAACATACTTTATTTCATGGGATTTTCTAACTCTTCTCTATACCTATGTTAAATAAATTTATGCAACATGGGTCAGTTTTAACTTTAAGTTCTTTACATGAGTTGTAAAGAGTGGAGTGTTTTTATTTAACAAACGTTGGAAGTAAGACCCTCTAGCGTAAATTGTAAAGACTACAAAATCTTTGTAAATTAATTGGTTATGTTGAATTGTGGCATTATTACAAAATCGGTTCTATTAATTACAACGAGAAATTTACAACTGTCAGAATTTTCCATGACAGACTAAAATTAGTTTGGTGCCGCTATAATATGCGGCCTACATCCAAATGTTTATTATATTATGCGGTCTGCCATCTTAAGAGCTTGACGTTTTGATCTGTTTGTAATGAATGAAATGAATTTAGATTAATTTAAACACTACAGTTAGAATGATAATCTTTTTAAAAATAAATTATTTTCTACTGGAGTTCTCTTTTTTCTCATATTCAATAAGTTCAAAGCATTTTCTTGTCTTAGTTAGTAGTTATACAGCTAATTAACACTAAGTGTTATTTAACATTAAAACTATCATCGTACTGTCGTATAGAATAATTTTATGCATTTTGAAGAAACTTTTACATTCTCATACACTGTTGTCAATCGACAGCGACATCAAATAACCTTCTTATTTTCCTTTGTGCAAATAATACACATTTTTATCGTAAATATTACTACGTATTATTTTCACTATTATAATTTTGTTCTATTTTGGTATATTGAATATTAATCAAAATGCCTGAACAAACTGTAAGTTCAAGTGCTTCCGAACAACAACAACAACTAGAGAAAATTGACGTTGAACCATATGAGCTATCTGAAATATCTTCCATTGTTCCAGAATATGATGGCGACCAAATATTTTTTACAAACTTCTATAAATGTTTGTGTTTGTGCTTAGAACGTGTCTTCGGGTAATCAATAGCTATCATTAGTAATTGACATAAAAAATAAATTAGGAGGTAAACCAGCTCAATTAATAAGCTCTAGAAATCCATTAACATACACTCAAATCAAACACAACTTTTAAATTCTCACTTTGGCGACACTAGAGACTTATCCTCTTTAATTCAAGACCTACAGCGAATAAAACAATTGCAAAACGAGCCTCCTTTGACTTTCCTAAACAGATTCAAACCCTAACTGCAAAAATGCGCGGCGAACATACAAAAATCTAATCTTACGGCAGATGAAAAACGTGCACAATTAATTTTAATCGATAGACCTAGAGAGGCAGGCCCCGTATAGGACCCATTATAAGAGTAACTAATCCCCAAGACCTTCTGGACGCCCAAATTCGAATTAGGCGAGAACTACAACTATTCTATTTTGAAGCACAAAAAACAACTAAGCCTAATTTACCTAAAATTAACCAATAAACGAGAATTATTGGAAATTCACATCCAAGTTCCCACGTTGATTTAATGAAAACCACTCACAACAGAGACCAAATAATAACTTTCAAAAATCACATTTTTACCCAAACCAGCAAACATATTCTTTCACACCAAGACCCAATAATCAAATAAGATCACAATATATACCCAATCAATTAAATAAAAATAATCAAAGACAATCGGTTATTTAAAGGAAACCCACGTTTCCAACATAACCCACTATGTAGCACCCCAATACGACTATTCTCATAACGAATACTATGATGATTACGAATATAGTAATTACTCAAATGAAAAAAATTATTCTTATCCCTATGACAATGATTATAATAAAATATTCAGTTATCAGTTTGATCCTCAATTCGATCGTCAATGTAATCATTCAATCAATTAATCCAAATAATTATATTGATCCAAATCAATATAACAATTACAATAATTACAACGAAAACTTTGAAAATCAAAATTTTCAATTACACCCCGATCAAACTATCCACCCTTCCAAGAGAAATTGGAAATGACAAAATACAAAATCAAATTCAGACATTAAATCTGAATCAAGTTTTTTTGTCCATAAATACCCCCAGCACAGAACAGAAATTTCTCTAAGCCCTCTTCTTGTTGTAAGTTCAAAATATTTACTATATCAAAGACGTAACGAATACCTTCAAATTATTTGACACCGGTGGGGGAATCTCAATTTTCAAATAAAAAACTGTAAAAAATTAAAAACAAAATTTCCCTGGATAAGTTTCTGTACAAGGAATAACAAAACATCATTGGCCTGGATTTTCTAGAACATTATCAATGCACTATTGATTTAAAGAATAGACAACTAATAACAAATTTTAAAACTTTACAATTATATAGAATCGAAGATGAATACAACGAAACTCGGAAAACAAATCATACTCAAACGAAATTCTAAAAAGAAATGAATTTCTAAATCAAAACAAAATCAATAGCGAAAGTAGAATATATCTCTTAGACCATGTCAACGAAAGAGGTGAATTTTTAACTTCAATAATTAATGCCAATGCAATTTCAAAAATTGTTGATTTCTCCAAATACAAATTTAACCCTGTATCTACCCATATCAACGAAAGATTGTCTAAACTTTTTGAAAATAAATTTTAAAAAGCACAAATCGTATTCAAAATATTAACATTTTCGTCCATATCTTTTTGGTAGAAAATTTACTCTTATCACAGATCATCGCCCCCTTGCATGGAATTATAGACTCTGGTAGTGAACTAGCTCGATGGCGTCTTAAACTTGAAAAATATAATTATAAAATAATTCATAAACCCGGACAAATAAATAAAAATGCAGACACATTATCTAGAATCAAAATCAATCATTTCCAAGAATGTGTAAAACTCCATTCAAAAATCTTAGCCAATAACCCTGATGACGCAGATGAAGAAGTCATAATACCTAAATATGATGAAGAACAAATTATTAATGAATGCAATAAATTTGTTAATTTCAATGAAACCAAATCTCTAATTGATTGAAAATATAATAACCTTCTTTAGACACAACAAATTTGAAGAATTACATGACAAAATAATGGATGACATTTGCGAAGAAAACGTTAATTTTAGTCTCATTCGACTTTATTTTAGGTAAACAGTAAAAAATCGAAAATATTTTATAATTCCTTTTCCATTTGACCCTGAAATTGTTGCCCGACGAATATTTATATATTCTACTTATGTCAAAATGAATTTGACATTGGAACCACGTACTATGTCGGAAATAATCTTGAACTACCAATTCTTGAAACCTTCTCATTTATCTTTGCTGACAAAAATATTAAATTAACCATTTTCCAAAATATTATTAAAACTCCCGAACAAGGTGAAATTCGCCAAATTTTAGACTACTATCATAGTGGGAAAACTAACTCACACCGTGGACTAAATGAATCGTTACGGCAAATAAAAGAAAAATATAATTGGTAAAGAATAACTAAAGATGTAGAAAACTATTAAAAAATGCGAAATATGCCAAAAGACCAAAATCTCTAGAAAAAATCTTAATAACCTTCTAGTTATAACCTTGACTTATTCGAGTATCCGATACAAAACTATGCCTTAACTTTCCGTGCTGAACTAACTAAATTCGCACAGGCTTGTCTAATAGCAGGTAAAACTATATGAAAAAAACGAACATTTTTAAGCGTAGGACACCTCCAATTTAATGGTTCTATAGAAAGATTTCATGCAACTTTAAGTGAAATGATAAGAGCCAGTAAAAAGAAAATCCAAATGAACATCCTTGTAATGTACTCCCATATGCTATTATTTATTATAATAACACAATGAATCAAACTCATGATTTTACGTCATTAGAATTAATTTTTGGACACACCTCTCCAGACCCCCTGAAACTACCTATAAAAAGAAAAAAAAAACAGAACGTTTCGATCAACACGTATCTCATCATCCCCACAAATATAAAGTAGGAGATAAAAGTATATGTGCGAAAATAAAATAAAAAAATAAATCTCAAAACAAATTTAACGGACCATTTGAAATCTCAGAGATTTTCCAAAATTCTGCTATTGCAATTAACCCTGAAGCTAATTATAAAAGTAAAGTAAATGTTGGCACATTAAAACCCTATTATGAATAAATTTTCTATTACAGGCTCCTCGGATTATCACCGCTGGTACGCCCCCAATATTCCCTAACAACTATAAATAACACCGTTGGAATCTTCTT
This sequence comes from Kuschelorhynchus macadamiae, assembly GCA_030620095.1. Classification (NCBI taxonomy): domain Eukaryota; kingdom Metazoa; phylum Arthropoda; class Insecta; order Coleoptera; family Curculionidae; genus Kuschelorhynchus; species Kuschelorhynchus macadamiae. Next base: position 650,234 of record JAUTXW010003745.1, read on the forward strand.
TAATGTAGAAGCCACAATTAAAGTTTCTAATGACAAGTGGATACTTGTATATAAAGACCTTAAACCCTTAAAGGAAACTATAGATAATAATGATAGAATTTTAGACTTACTATTTAATAAATTAAAATACAAGAGTTCTAACCACACTACACCACAACTTGTTACGTTCTGGAAGCGCGTTTCGCTAACCAAGTTAGCATCATCAGCAGATGATATAAACTGTAGTTTATATCATCTGCTGATGATGCTAACTTGGTTAGCGAAACGCGCTTACAGAACGTAACAAGTTGTGGTGTAGTGTGGTTAGAACTCTTGTATTTTGATCTATCTTCCACCACAGGTTCCAGTGTTAGGACTTACTATTTAATAATGTAAATGAGAATGTGCTTCGTATGGTAGCTTTTAAAGCAGAAGTGCAAACGCATATAAGTCTTTTAAAACGAATATCGGATTCTGTTAACCAAAAATATACAGAAATAATGGCCAAAACAAAGAAATACGTTTATATAGAAAAACGTGGAATTTTCAACGGAATAGGTACCGTTTGGAAATCAATTACGGGAAATTTAGACGCATCTGATGGCGAATATTTTAATGAATATATTGAAAAAATAACTCGTGATGAATATCAAATTGAACATTTATTAAAGAATCAAATATCAGTGACTACTTCTGTAATTAAAGACTTTAATGCTACAATTCAAAAATTACAAATCGATGAAGAAACTTTCAATAAAAGAATATCATAGAAATTCGAAAATCAATAAAGGACGTTTCCGATTCAATCAAGTTCTACTCAGTTGAAGTCGCTATCCTAGATTTATGTGAATCGCCAATGGAAAGCTATACATTTATTGGAAACTCTTTAAATGACATAACAAATAATAATACTTCATAGTTCTATTATTACACCTTTTAATTTAATCGAATCTTTAAGGCATATATCACAATCATTAACAAAAGAATCATATTCCATTACCAATATACACTTCAAGTGTAGCTCCGTTCCAAGATATTATTGAACTACAGGCTTATCAATTGGATTCAAGAATAATATTTGCTCTTAATATACCTTTGGTAGAACCAGAAAAATATACTCTTTATCATTTATATCCAATACCAATATTGGATGCCAGGGAGTCGCTCGTCTAGCAGACTCAGCAAAGATGATACCAAGACTGGTGCAATATTAAGTTTCCAGTAAACACCACCTGACACTTAGTCAGCGGAATCATGTAGAAGATTCTTGTGATCCTAATTCAGCAAGCCAGGAACATATAAATAGCGGACCTAGTCTAACAGCGTCACTTCATAATAACATTTTAATGTTGAAAGTCAGGTCTTAACTTTATTTGTAAATCTTTGGGGAGATCTATAGATCTCATCCCTTTATTTTATATTGTATATTTTTAAAAGTGAATAAATGTTTTTTAAAAAAGTGATTTGTGTAAAATCAAGGTATATATATCATATATGGATATATACCATACATCCATGCCTCTTGATATCTTCTCTATATGCTCCTGTGGCCGGATTTACGTAATTTTGGTGATTATTAACTGCAAAATGTCTATAACGTAATTGATTTGTAAGGGGTGACTCATCAGAGTGTATTGCTGACCCAGTTGTACTCCTCGTACTTCTGCTTTGAATCAATGTCTTTTTGTAGTGTCGTTTTAGATAAAAATAACGACAGTCAATCTGACCTAACCTAATCTACCGTTTATATTGTAATATAGGTGGTCAATCAGTTATTAGACACTTTTTACCTTAATTATAATTGTCTGTCTATAATAAACAAACTGCAATTATGCAGGTAGAAATAAGCTTAAAAATCCGTAGACTACCGCATAATATAGTGGCACCAATATTTTTTATATTTAAGGTGTTTAAAAAATATGGGCCATCGTTTAATTAGAGATCCCTTGATCTAAAATAAGACAGTTTTATCATACATATGTTTATGCATAGGTCGAAAACGGCTTGATTTTGAAGATTCAGGGAGTAATTTTGCTTTTCTCTGTATATTCAAACCGGATTATTAGAATGAATAAAACTTGGTATAATAAGAACAGAAATATATTTTTTTAATAATGTCAGTTTCACCAACAAGTGGCATACAAACGAGTAGGATTATGCATTTTTGTACCATTATTCGGTGATAATATTAATATTTTTGAAGGAATGATAGATGTCACTTATTCTCTTATTAATTTTATACACAAAAAGATACTCTTAGTTTAAGTTGATAAATAAACCGTGTTCGACATATTTTAATATTAAATAATAACGAACATTATTAAAATAAATTCAAATTTCAAGTAAAAATATTAAAGAAGTGTTTATTTAAAAAAAGTCCCAACTTTTAATTTGGGTGATTATTCATGTCCTATTTTTGACATTTTGTATAATTCTATCTCAAATTAAAATCGCTGTTTCATGGTTACATTTATCGACATGCTCTAATATTTATATGAAATGCCTCAGAAAATAAGTGCCATCATCAAATTTTCAAACATGCCATCCCGAAAAATGTATGACTGAATAATGATGAAAAATTGCATTATCTTACTCGTTTGTACGCCTCTAGTCGGTAATACTAACAATAAAAAATGTATTTTTGTACATTTTTGTAATTTTTATTCCAATCTAATAATCCGACTTGAAAATACCGGGAAAAAACCAAATTAAAAAAGTTCTTTAACACCATTTATCTTGAAAATAAAGCCGTTATGGACCTATTTCTATATAACGCTTTTGTTTTATTTTATGCCAAGGAATCGTCCATTAATCGATTGCCTATGTTTTTTGAAACATTCTGTATAAGATGTTATATTATTACCGATAAGTCTCCGCACTCTTGCCAAATCCAGTGCTAACCAGGTACCGATCCACATATGTTACACAATATCGACAAAAAATAAAATAATAAATGGTACCTATTTTTTTGTCAATCCAAACCAGTTCTCATTTAGCCAAATATACTAAAAAGTAGTTAAAAAACAAAAAATATCAGAAAGTCAGGTCCGTACAAAGATACGCTAGATACATCACCAAGTAAAATTTCGTCCTCAGCAGATTTTTGTGTCGTCTTTAATTATTCTTACTTACTATGTTTGTACTGCACACACTAAATCCGAATAATTTAACGTAAACAATTTTTATTATATTATTTGGACTCCCTATTTTATCACAGGGTTATTTTAATTATATAATACAATACATTCACAACACTCGTATTAAATTACATATTTTAGGCGGAGTTAGATAATTCTGTGTTCAGGGAGTAAATTAAGGTACAAGAATTATGCTTAAATTGAATGAAAACTTTTTACTCTTTGAAATGTTATATTCACTTTTGGACCTTATTATATCAGAATTACTTTTTTTTTACTTCTGCAGGAAATAGTTTAACAGGAAGCGAAAAATCTATAGGCAAGGCTGCCGCCTATTTCATGAGGAGCAACTATATCAGGAAAGGACAAATAAATCAGGAACATTTTGATATTTTAGAATATCCTTTTTTGACTATGACCAAGTTTCCTGCTAGATTTATTATTCAGATTGGTAAGAATTGTATTATTAATTTCACTTTTATGTTTTTGGTTGCGATATTGTCAACCTGAACTCTACTAGCTTCCCTATTTATTGTTGTGTTTGTTGCTTGTTCGTAATTATCCAGGTAATTATCCTCATAGCGTAATTCAAACTAGACTTTTACCAAACATTACCAACCCTCTTACGAGGGACGTAAAAAACTTAATTTAAATCAACAAAATGTGTACCTAACTTTTTTGTACGTCATACAACTTCTGAGATAGTAGTAGTCATCTTACGTGGCACACTCTATACTTAAATGTATGGTTTAGTAGCTGTTTTAAACTGAAGGGCATAGAGCTTCTGAGATCTTTAGCCAGTCTTAGCGCCTGATTGGTAGCAGGATCATCGAGGCCTTCAGTGAAACTGCTAACAGCCCATTCCTGCTTAATTTCTTCAGGATAGGGAGGACAGTTAGGCTGATTAGCCCTACAATATCTACGTCATAGTCTTAAAAACTTCCTTATATTTTTATATTTGACAGTTATTAAGTTCAGCTTTCTAAACTCCCTGCAGGTGTTTCTCCATAGCGTGTTTTCAGATATTATGCTAAATATTTTGTTTATTTTCAGGTAGGTTTTTTTTAAATGCCTTCATTTTTTCACCTCACAGAGCACTAATCATAAACGTTTGCAATTTCTTCTTCATTTTGTCCATTTCTTCTTTGGTTAGTAACAGTTCGAACAACTTTTTTCTAGGTATTTCTTCTTGATTCTTTTTCATGTATCGTTTTACGTTTTCTTGAGCTTTTCATTTCTTCTTTAAGGTTTTCCTTTTTTTGATCCCCGTCATGATTCTGTTTCACCTCTTATTGGTTCTTTTTTATATCGCTTTGCATTACCATTACCATGTGTGTCTTTATTATCATGTTCATAAATGGATTTTCACAATTATTGTTGATATTGCCAACGCGTTTTTAGTACAAAGTATTCCTTTATTTTTTCTTTGAGTCAACTAAACTGAAACCCTCTTCTTGTCCCGATGCCTTTTTCTCACAATTAGATGATATTCTCTTTAAATATAAAAATATACTTTTAATTGGGGATAATAATATACATTTATTGCGAGACTAGGAGTGCTACCGAGTACAACTATATTGTGATTGGGAAGGAATGTTTTTTTTTGTTAACAGACTAAATGAGGATAGGTATACTAGATTATGTAAGAGCACAAATGCAAAAACAATTATAGATCATGTCATTAGCAATATAAGTGATGAAAGTTTTCACTATTACCTTGAGGATACTTGATTGTCTGATCATAAGTATGTAACTTTCTGAATTAAAAGAATAAAAATTTAACAAGAAAAAGTTTTACACGGAAAAACCCTAAATTAAAAATTGCACAGGTAGTACCTCTATATAAAGACCTACTACTACCGGCCGATCTCTGTATTGCCGACTTTTTCAGTATATATAAGTTGCTTCATTATTTAAATAATATTAATTTTACAGCGGCCAGTTGGAACGTTTTTTTTTGTCAAAAAGAGGAATACAAACAACACTAATAAACCTATTAAATTTTATATATGGTGAAATGGACAAGAAGCGGTTGGTCAATAGTATTGATGCCCTGACGTATTATTCAGGAAGTGATGACACCATCTCTGGGGAGATGTAACATGATGCAGAAGTCCTTGTTGAGTGGTGTAGAAATAACTTAAGTGAAAAAACGTGTTGTATAATAATCTTTGGAAACCCAAAGGATCATAGTGATATCAACGATGATTAGCCATAGACAAAAAAATTAAGCTTTGGACAAAATTTAGATTTGTGGAAGCTTATCTAACTGAGAATATTAGAAAGCAATATACTAATATTATATATATTCTTGTCTCTCTTACCTGTTATTGCATATCACTTGGACAAACTTCAAACAGAACAGAATATAAAGTAATAAAAGCCTTATATGATATGGTTTTTGGTTTTTGAGAAAACACAATTACTCAATATAAAGAAATTAATTTATTATAAATGATAAAATTAATACATAAAACTAAATTAAATACTTGGATATAACGATCATGCCTAAGTAGTGCCTTTCACTTATACCAAAAAAAAATCATTAATACCAATTTTCGAGTAGAAGGTTTTATGACAACCAAAGCTCAAAAGAGCATAACTGTTGTGGGAATAGAACTTTATAATAATATACCCGACCACTTAAAACTTATAGATAATTTAAATATTTCTGTATTTTTGTTTAGTGTATTTAGTTTAGAAGTTTAAATTGTAAGTATGTGAGGTTAACAAAATATTATATGTGTATAAGAAAAACTTTTTTTTGGTCATTTGTGAATTTAAAAAAAAAATCTTTAGACATTTTTGAATAAAATTTTAAATTTTTCATGCTTATTTTAAGGGGGATCTATAAGTGCAAGATCAGTGAAACTACTAGAGAGAATTTTAAACGCTGATGAACCAGATTCAAGAGATATATGGTGGTCGGAGATACGAATGGAAATACGATCACATGCCAGAAGTCTTAATTGCAACGCAGTTTTGGGATATACTGAGTTAACAAGTATTTGGTAACTATTTCAAATTAATTTAAACAACTTGATCAACGTTGTACAACCTTACAAGCCAGGTTAATTAATTACTAGTAAGAGGAAAATCTCATGATACACTTTATGATTTTGGAGTTTCCCCATAACGAATGTGGATATTATATTTGTCTAAAATGTGAACATACAAAGTTCAAGAAGAACTTACATTATTTTCGGTTAATTTAAGTGAGAGTTTTGTTTTAGAACAACTAAATGTTAAATATAAAAATTAGGTTCACCGACGACTTAAAGGATAAGAGGACCGCTATTTGATAGATGGAAGGGACGCGACTGTTCCGATCTCCGACGGATCGTAGATCAAGCTCTCTGCCTCCGACGTCCATGTGACCGACTGATAGGACTTTGGGATAAAAAGAAGGGTCGTAGACAACGAGCAACGGGCTATGCGAAGGCTCAAGACCCCTCTCCACAATTCACTTGAGGACCCCACTATAGAGGTGTGTTGTTCGTGAATGAACCTTCATGAATATCGAATGTTTCCAAAGATCGGTTATTGATTCAATCACGCTTCGAGACCCTATCGTTCATATGACCCTAGATTACACCGAAGTTCTCAAGGACCAAATTCTTACAGCGCGCTTCGCTACATCTGACTCGTTCAACTGGGCGTCAATGCGGGTTAAATGTGTGTTTTATTTATATCAATGTGTAGTAAATTTTGGCAGTTTTTCGAGTTGGTATTACTTATTGAGACTCATGTTAGTTATGATATAACATAACATACATATTCAGATCTCAAAGTTGTATTGTAAAAATAAATGTCGCCCGTTGCACCTATTTTCATTGTCGCCATTGCCCCGCTATTGAAAGGTTTTATCTAATTTGTGTGTACCTGAGGGGTAGCACTGAGGAAATCTGTTGTACAATCAAATTGAGGTCAGTGGAAGTCTGGTGGAAGTCAATGGAAGTCCGTCGATGAAATGAAGAAATCTTTATATCGACCAAACTTTTTATTGAACTCTGAAAATTGTGAAATGTTGACAGAGCATCTGAAGTGAACAGAAGAAACCCGCGTCAATTGACTAACGTATATCTTACGCCTCCCTTTATTGGTTAATTTATAATGGTAGCTCCTATTTTATAAAGAAATAGACAAATCACAGAGATAACGGTAAGAGAAGTCAGCTTTGATGTTCCTGCCGATAAATGTTGTCGATAGTCTCTTAGTTTGTACACTGAGAAAATAGCGTTCTTATCCACAACAAAATCATTTTTATTTTACATTAAACTTTGAACTTTAAAAAATGGAATTCAAAAAGTCGATTGTTTTGATAAAATAATATTTTTTTATTTCAGGGGGATTATTTTTGATTGAACTCAAATGCGTCTAAGGTCCCATTGTACAAACGCAGTACTAAAACCTTATAAAATACATTCCTGTCACTTGTAAGATTTGACATTTAATGACGCCTATGTATTTCATGTAAAAGTTCAAATGTATAGGATAATTTTGAACGAAACAAATCGACTTTCAACGGTCAATTGACATTTATGACGTAGACGCGGCGAATCGATCGATAAGCTCTTATTTGAAAATTGCCGTGTTTCTGGAGACAGAATCTGTACCAGCTGTCCTCTCTTATCGTCATTCTGCTCTGTGGACAAATCTTGAATATTAGACTACACCTTTTACGTTAACATTATGAGGAAAAAACATATTGTACTTGCTTTTGTTTATTAGACGCTAAAATATTTCTGCCATAAATAAGTCGGGCAACACTGCAAAATATGTTCGGGTGGAATCTAGTGCAATCGGCGATATTCGGTGTACGAGTTGGACTTTTTACAGTGGCAAAGTTTATTATTTTTCCTTACTGTAATTACTATAACATAAACGCAATTTAAAATGAGTACAAGAATAAAACAGAACTCCACATTTAACCACGATATGTGTTTTTATCGGTCATAGAAGGTTGATGTCTAATTTTTGTTATACAAATTTTCTTACTGGTCTAGTAATGTTGGGGTTTTGAAGAAATTACAGGGTTATTGATTATATATTAACATATTTTATCTAGTCTCTACTTTTAGACCTACGAAAAAAATGTACGTCATATTTTTATAAATCTTTATCTAGCAAATAATTTGAACATTGCCAATTTATTTTTATTTTATTATTGATAATTAGCGTGTGGGAATAATTTTTATTAAATCATATACTCTACCAAAATTATTTAGTTTTCTTTCAACTCAAGCACCAGTTTTTTACAGTGACGTGCATAAAGCTGAAGTATACGCGCTTTTTCAACATCTCTGCTCTATAAGGATTAGAGTTGCGTCGTTGTGTTTTAATACAAGGAAGTGGATAAATACTACTTCTTTTCCACAAACAGAATAGGTGAATTATGCTCTCAAAACGATTATGAAGCTTTTCAAAAAGTTTATGATATGCGTAGATAGCTTTATCTCGTTTATAACATGAGGCTACCTTATTTCAGAATTAGTAAGAATTATTGTAAAATTAAATTCAGAAGGTTCTTAATTGCATATGTACTTATAAGAGATGTTTTTTTTTATATAAAGGGTGATCGGCTTAAGACAGAATACTCTAAGTCTTTAATGAAATACGGCGTAAATTAATTAATTTATGTCCAAAACTCCGAAGAACGATTTATCTCATGAAAGTAAGAAAACAATTCTTGGAGGAGTACGCAAACGCTTCGTTTTTGAGATGTAGGTTGTTAAAATGTTTTTAGTTTTTTTTTTATATACATTTCTACAATTTTTTAAATTCAATAAATATATATATATATATATATATATATATATATATATATATATATATATATATATGTTTATTTTTACTCCTTCACGGATGGAAAAATACAATGTGTTTTCTCTATTCGGACGCGAGAAAGAAAGCTTCGAAAATGCCAAATGTGATTTTGGCGAAACGTCAGCAAAACTGTTCTTTTCAGAACGACAGTAGTGAACGGATGTACACCCGGAATGAAAACATATATATATATATATATATATATATATATATATATATATATATATATATATATATATATATATATATATATATATATATATATATAATGTGGTGGTCTTTAAAAACACATTTTATTAGCCCATAAAGGAGGATATTGGCCAATAAATATGTTGAAATCGAAAATCGATATAAAGATTTAAACAAAATGAAAACCCATTAAGTATTTTTTAGATTTGTTAGAAAAATAGTTTTAGAAACATTATTAGCCCCAATTACAGCTATATACTTGGCGTGAATCCTAATATTTGGTTATTTCTGTTTGGGTTTCTTAGTAAATGTTTTATAGAAAATAATTATATTTTTATTCGCATACTTAATATCTTCACCTACATATTAACCTGAAAGTGCTTTAATGAGAATTCGACGAAATACTATTTATCATTGTCATACATACATATTGGATTGATATATAAATTCTTCGCGTTTAGCTGTCTTTCTGAAGGAAAAAATCGGGTTTATAAGGGTTTTTTTTAAATTAGTGAAATTTCATTGGATGATTTCAAGAAAAGCGAATGAAGCCATTCCAGCGAAATCCACTCTACAAGGAGACACGAGGACCCTGCTGATATCTCAAAGTATCTTTACGATCAGGGAATCAAGATTCCTGCCGTTTTAACGTTTAAGGAATTGAGCCAGCACAGCGCAACGGATATCGAAAAGCCGACAGTCCCACACCTACTATCTATCGAACATTCAACGGGCCACTTTAAAACCGGATCAGAAGATGACGATGTTCTGCCAGTCTCTGGTTCCGAAGTTGCTGTATGGACTACAGAACATTAGGTTAACTAGTGAAGTCTTGCAGAATATGGACAGAATCTTGGAGGGATATCTTAAAATCCTACATTTGTCCAATCATATACCTAATTCCCACAACCACGCCAGGCTTCGCGACGGTGGGCTTGGGAACTTCGGAGAGTGATCCCTCAGCAATTAGTCAATAGATTTTCACGATTACTGTCCGGAACAAAAAAAGACGTCATCAGCAACTACTACAAGAGGACAGCTTCCGTAAAACACTTCCTAGCCGGATCAACAACTTCTAGTGGCACCCAATAGTCAATCGACCACTAGAGCACTTGTTTCTGTAGCCGACCACCTTGCAAGCTGCTCCTGGGTTGCTAGGAAACTATTCGGCTGGTCTGAAGAAGATTCCGTCCAAACCTTACAACTTCGTAGGAACAACTTGCCATTTAAAGACATCCCGTGTATTCCGGAAGAACAATGAGAAGGGAAATTTTGGTACAATTTCAAGATGGCCGAACAAAATGGCGGCCTAATATATTTTTTTTAAATCGGAGTGAAAAGCTACTTGACTTTCTAATTTTTCACAAAAATTAAATGTGTGGGATAAATTGGTAAAATGTTTGTACAAATTCAACATTACGGAACAAACTAGGGTATTAAGAAAATCAGTGTGAAAAACTAATTCAAAAAAAAATAAATTTAAACTTTGGTACCCTGTATCTCAAAATCTGATCATAGGATTAAGTTGTAGCAATGACACATTTTGATCACGAATTTTAAAAATCCTTTGTGGTAATTAGAGTATTAACTTTAAATTTAAATTTGAGTATCTTCATAATTTTCTAAATAGATAATAACTGCTGATTCTTTGTTTGCTGCTGAAATTTTAAGCCTCCATAATCGAGATTTCTCATAATATTTGCCCTATCTTTTTTGTCAGAAGAAAGCGGTACTTTTGCTGATATTTAGTTGCGGAGTTAACGCACATTTCATAAATATTAAAGAAGAAACTCACAATGAATTTAAAAAGTTCCAGTGTACCTCTAAACTACCGCTGCTGTCAATTAATAAACGCCATTTTTTTTTGTTAAAAATCGTTAATGGACAAATGATAAAAACATCCCGAGGTTCTAACCAGATATTACACACTGTGAGAAAAAATCTTTGAAAAGATGGGGAATGTATAAACATTTTCAGTTGCGTCACTTTTAGCATACCGTACAATGCCCAAAAATGCCATATAAGTCAAAATAACTTACTGGTTCTAAACGCAGAAAGATCCTTTTTGGATTTTTAAAGTTCATCAAAATCGGTTTACTGCATTTATAAATACGGGCATATAGTTTTTTTGAGCAGTTTGTCTGATGCAAATGTAGCATTATTATTATATATGGCTGTATGAGAATGTCTAAATTTTTCCCCTCGCCCTATTTCAATATCAAAAGTGCACTTAACTTTATTAAAAACTTATAATCCTAATAAACAAGAGTAAAATAAATATAGTCTTGCAAGGTCGTATAATATAGAAAAATACAGTAATTTTTGCCGTATTTTCTGAGGGCTCATCTGTTTTTGTTTTTTAGTGATGATGTGTGCGTATTAAGCGCATGTGGCACAGCAGCTGTTATAGATTTCAACAACTCGGCTGGGGACGATGACAATTTTTCAACCGTTCAATTTATTCATAAAAATGTAGAACGGGATAAACATGTGGTAGGTTTTACTTTACTTTTACATGCGTAAAATAATATCAGTCTGAGCTTGGCAGTATTTTATTTTTTAAATCCTTTTTTGTATTTGATTACTTTTCAGTACTTAAATGCCATGTAATTAAATACCCAGGATAACAAGGATTTTGTATTTACTACATCAAATACTTTCGAAAAGTATTGAGGAATTAGGATTTGAAAATGTATTTAATTACATAAAAAAAATTGTTTTTGTATTTAAATAATTGTTATTTATATAAATACAAAAACTGCTTTAAATAAACAGGAATTGTATTTAAATTTTTTGCATATATTAAAATAATAAAGTAATCATTTTGGCACAGGTCGATATTCTTGCTTTAAAAATACAGTGTGTCCAGTGAAGTATGTAACAAATGGAAAACTTTTTCATTTCTTATTCCTCTGAAAATTTTATTCTTGATAAAAGTTGGTGCATCTAAAGAAACTACGGGGGGAATAAACGTATTTCCAAAATATTCATCAGTATACGAGGGACGATCAAAAATATGAAAAATTCTCAAGAGTAAAGTGGCATGATTTCTCAAAATAGAGAAAGCATTTTATTAAGTAAAGTTGCTTAGAATTAAAATACATGCCCAAATATGGAATTGTGTAGGAAAATCTTCAATTTTGTTTTTTATAGTTTTTTTTTTTTTAAATTAGGTGTTACAACGTGCATAGAATAAAAAAAAACTTAAAAAAAGTACTGTTCATAAGAGAATTTTTATAGTACGATTGTCAACTTCATATTTAGGGTTTTTGCACACTACCTAAAAAAACCAAAACTACATGGTTTTCTATTTTTGCTATTCCTATGCTCTCTGAACTTTCTGAAATAATTTGATTTTTTTCAATATTAGCATCTTAGTTGATGAAAATAAAATCAAAATTGTATTTATACATATTATAGTATTAAAACACTTTAAGTAAAAAATGCAATACTACTTAATCTTATGAAATAGGGTAGGTGGCTTTGGAAAAACAAAATACATAATTATAGCTGTCTACTTTTCGAATGTCAAAATGGTCAAAGTTTGAAAGTTTTTTAACACGACGAAAAATGGCTGCATAACTAAATTTAAAAGAAAAAGCGGAGTTAGTTCTTATTATTGAAGAAAATTGTAAATCATTTCGGGAGGCTAATTTTTAATGAAAGGCATCCTGGAAAAACTGTTATGTTGTGTGTATTGTGTTATCATCATTTTAAGGAAAGTGGTTCACTAGACTGGGATTATAAAAAAGCTCACCAACAGTTGTTCAGAAATGAAGATGCCGATATGGAGGTGCTATAAATATTTATTGAAACTCCTACAACATCGTTAAGAACCGCTGCAAGGAATTCCGAATACGGAAAAAGCACCGTAGGTAAAGTTGTGAAGGAACCCAAATTTCATGCTTACAAGCCGAAATTTATTAATGAAATATTGGGGAGGGAATATGATGTGAGGGAAATTGAGGACAATAGATCATTTCCAAAGAAAATACTGCTCACTGATGAGGCGACATTTAGTACTAATGGTGTAGTCTCTTCACAAAATTGCCGATGGTAGGATGGAATCCGCACTATACTTTTATGTAAAAGCCAATATTCAAGGAAAACGAATGTATGGTGTGGAATATTTAATAACCAAGATGTGGATCCTTTTTTCTTCAGAGAAAATTTAACTTCTCAGAGATACTTACAATTTCTAGAAAGTGAAGTAAGAGATTTCTCGGAAGAAATACCACTGGAAGTGAGAAATGAGTTGTGGTTTCAACAGGATGGGGCTCCTATCCATAGCACCCAAAATGTTAGACAGTAGTTCGAAAGAAAATTCAATTGGAAGGTATTCGAATTATCCATGGCCGCCGCGCTCGCCCGATTTGACGGATCTCGATTTTTTCCTCTGGGGCTTTTTAAAACAAAAGGTTTATGCCAATTTGGGAACCTCGATGTGTTAGAGAATTAAATTCGATGAGCAGTGGCTCTTATCACACTGCAGATGTTGGACAATGTCTTGAGGTATTTTTCAAAGAAAACGTGTAAATGTATTGAAACAGATGGAAGGCACACCGAATAAATGATATATTCCCTTTCTTGTTGTTGTAAATTTTAGTTATAAATTATTGAATTTAAAAAGTCCTTGGATTTCTTTGTGTTTTAATATACCAATTGAGAGAAATATTGTTACGGGCGTTTAATTTTCGTAGGTTTTACGAGGTTCTTCGCAGGGGGTGTTCAGGTTTTTTTCAACTTTTTCACTAACGCTTCAAATTTTTATCGGTTTTTGCCCACCTGAAACAACCCAGAATGACTTTCATTCAAAATTATTGCAGCCTCCCGAAATGATTTATAATTTTCTCAAATAATAACTCCGCTTTTTTTAATTTAGTTTTGCAGCCATTTTTCGTCGCGTTAAAAAAACTTGGCATTCGAAAAGTAGACAGCTATAATTATGTATTTTGTTTTTCCAAAGCCACGTACCCTATTTCATAAGAATAAGTAGTATTGCATTTTTTAGTTATAGTGTTTTAATGCTATACCAATTTTGATTTTATTTTCATCAAATAAGATGCTAATATTGAAAAAAATCTAATTATTTCAGGGAGTTCAGAGAGCATCAGAGGAATAGCAAAAAATGGAAAACCATGTAGTTTTGTTTTTTTTTAGGTAGTGTGCAACAACCCTAAATATGAAGTTGACAATCGTACGGCAACTATAAAATTTCTCTTATGAACAGAACTTTTTTAAAGTTTTTATTTTTCATTCTATGCACGTTTAAAAATTCCAGTGGCGTATTACCTAATTTAAAAAAACTATAAAAAACAAAATTGAAGATTTTCTTACACAATTCCAAATTTAGACATGTATTTTAATTCTAAGCAACTTTTCTTAATACAATTTTTCTCTATTTTGAGAAATCATGCCATTTTACTCTTGAGAATTTTTCATATTTTTGATTGTCGCTCCTATATTGATAAATATTTTGGAAACATGTTTATTCCCCCTGTAGTTTCTTTAGACGCACCAACTTTTATCAAGAATAACATTTTCTAAGAAATGAGAAATGAAAAGATTTTCCATTTGTTGCATACTTCACTGGACACACTGTATATACATAAAACGAAAGCTTTCACGGCAGTGGTCAGTCATGGTTCTTGGGATTAGACCATGTCAAAATGAAAAGTTATTCAATTTTGATACGGTCTAATACCAAGAACCATGATTTCTTAATATATAATGTACATTTACCTTATAGAGTTTTTGAGATATTCGTGTTTGAATATTACTACAGATCACTATTGTAATAATAGACTATATAAAAATCTTAAAAAACGAACATCTTAGACGTTTAATTAAATGTATAATCTATACTAGATAAGATGTAAAAGTTTAATCTAACCCTTGAGTGACTTATGACCATATTCCATAAAAAGTGTTTCTGGAAAACTTAATGAAGGCAGTAATAAAATGATCTTGTGTTCGACAACTTTCCAGCGGCTGTGAGCCTAATTCTGAGAAAGTTTATATTACACGCACTCCAATAATTCCTAGCAGTTATTACTTTAAAAGCTTCCCTTTCCAATAAAAGTAAACTTTGCCATAACGATAAATTATTGAATTCAGTAAATTTATATTCATCAGAAAACAGAAATCATAAGCGAAACAATTATAATGATTAATAATATAATACAAGCCCCAAACAAAATTCATTTCAGGTAAAACTTCTTTGTTCAACTAAAAGTTTATTCATGACAAATTGTGTATTATTTAAAAGAAATTTTGCATTTGTTTGGCTATATAAAACTAAATGCTCATAGAATATTTGCAATTTTGCGTTGCGGAATTATACAATCATTAACATTTCTTGTGACGATTATATTGTGCCCTAAGAAGTCTTCTTAAATACGGGGATTGGTCTGATTTTAAGATCCTGTTGGCAATGAAAGTCGGATATAAATGTAATTTGCCTTGATTTGCTATCGATAAAACTAAAATATTGTTTAAATAGGGAGTAATATGGTTCATAAAAGGGATATTTTCGAAAAATCCCAGACTTGTGGATACATTTTAACATTTTTTCAATTAACGTGCTATTTTAAACTACATCTTCAAAATCAAATATGAATAAAATAAGGGTATTTTATGTCTCAACGGAAACTGTCCATTGCTGGAAATGGACTACGTACTCCTTGTTTTTTGCACGGTTTTAAATGTAGTCTACAAAGAAGCATTAATTTCAACTTTCGCGTATCTCTGTTGTGATATTTATTTCATTTGTTGATTGTGATATTTATTTAACTTATGAAAGCTGGTATTATATTTGTGAACTCAGTAAGTAGAGCTTTATCGACCGGTGCAACTTTTTGTTGCCTATATTGTTTTCGATTTGGTTAAAAACCATATAAGTAAAAATACTTTATATAACACCAATTGTCAAGGGTTAAACAGTTTTACCGCCATTTTTTCTTCATTTTCCGTTCAATTATAGTTTTCTTTCGTAATAATTTTATTACTTCTCAGTTGAGTATAAAAACTATTTCAATACTGAGCTCTGGGGGATTTAAATACATCAGAAGTATTTGAATGGTCAGGAAGTATTTGAATACAAAACATATTTAAATATCTACATAGTATTTAATTACTACTAATTAATTAAAATCCAATTATGAATGGATAAAAGATACTTGAAAAATATATTTCTCAACTCCGATATCAGTGCTGTTTGTTAATATTTTATTTAGTTGTGGCGTTAAGTTAGATACACTAAGTAACGCTCCAAGTGGACCTTCAATACTTGGAGGTATACTTTTTCATTTCTTCAAAAAAGAAAAGAGCTCTTTGAAAGATGATGATACACCTTTGGCTAGTAATCATTTTAATGAAAATGTGTTAAAATACAAGTATTAGAATCGGCTCACGGTTTATCTACTATGATTTAAAAGTGTGTGTGTCTTCAGTTAATTTTTGTTGTTATTAAGAATATATACAGGGTTTTCTCAGAACTTGACAATGACGGGTTTTTTGGTATTATGCCTAGACACAATTTTGTAAATAATCTTTACTTATCCTAAAGCAATTGTTGTAGTTGAAAAGTATGGACTGTTGATACAGGCAGAGTAAAAGAACACACAAAAATTATTCGTTAAAATTTGTAACTAAAAAGTTAATGCAGAAATAATTACAGAACCTATTCAGAAAAAGTTTTACGACTCAAAATTTTAACAGATATATCCAGAGTATATCCAAAAATTTAAATATACATTATCGTAACTAGTATAATAATAGTAAAATATAATTGTTAAAATAGCAGAATATTTTATAAAACGATAGTTAAAAATACATAAGCTAGGAGAAACTAAAGACAAGGGTATTAATGAATTCCTGTGAAATATTTTTTCATTTTCTTATGGCGGTTATTTAATATGGGGTGTTTGCTATATTTTTCCTTTTTTAAGTGTGCATTTTAGCCCATTTCAAAGTTTTCAATAACTGGAGATTGGAGCAGAAAATCTATCCGGTTTATTCCATTATTTTGGTAATATTCGTTAATAATGGCAATATTATCAATGAGCACAAAATCCTGGTCAAACTTTTGGGCAAAAGGCACAACATTAGGTAAAATGCATCTGTCACTGTATTTAGTGGCCCTCAATTTTTTTTATGCATAAAACTTCATCTTTATTGGTATAACCCCGATCCCAAAAGCTAATCCCGCATCGCGATGTTTTTCTTCAAGCCTTTCTTTTTTTCGTCTCCAAGTGAGAGTTCTTTCGTCCGATCTAAAAAGGTTTATGCAATTTTTATCAGACCTCTGCGAAAGAGGCTGTTTGAGGAATTATTAGTTTTTTATTGTTTTAATTTTTATTATTTTGAACTTTTGTTGTATATGTTGTACATAATTATTTTTTAAATGTTCTGCGCCCGTGAAATATCTATATAGGCTTTATTGTGTACAAATACAAAAAAATTATTCCTTAAATTTTAAGGAATAATTTTTTTGTATTTGTACTTCCCTCGTAAGAGGGAAGTATTATAACAGCGAAATAACCACCCTCCGAGATTTTTGCTAATCTTTGCGTCTTCGGGTCACTGGAATGGACTTCAAAATTTGAACAAAATTAAAGTAGTAAAATTTTTGTTTAAATCCTTTATGGCGGAACTAAAAGGCGGCCTAATGAAATGTTTGAAAATTCAGTGCCAAAAAAACGACTAATCCAATTGACTCGAAATTTTGCACAAAAATCATGTATTAAACAGGGAAAGATTGGTACATTTTTAGTATGAATCCTATTTGGCAAAACAAAATGCGGCCTAATATAATGTTTAAATATTCAATACATTTCCATTTACTGGAATAAAACCTTTTTATAGAGAAAAATAATAAAGGACATAATTTATTGTTGTAGACTACGTAAATAATGTTATAAAAATAATAATAAATAATTTAAGAACTTAAATTAATTACAGTTTATAGGATTTGTATAAAGTTACTACCATAGACAGTAACAGGGAGACCCAACATCACATAGCCCAAAAAACAATGATTTTACTCAAAGCAACAAAGCAATGGCATTGTATGGAAATACAAAAAACAGGTTATTTCAATATTTATTTGTTTATAATAATTATATATAGCTAATAAAATACTATAGTGGCTAATATTACAGTATTAGAACCACCTTAAAAATTAATTTTAATTTTTCCAGCAAGTATACATTTTATTCTATGCATAGACATACTTTGAGCATTGCTTAACTTAAAAGATTGCTCTTGGAATATTTTCCGGTAATTTAAGGTTACAAAAATATATGTCCGGATGACAAAATTTATTTGTCATCATATTGTAAATCCCATAAGATAATAAAGTAAATTAATTTTTTAAGGAAGCATATCAATATCTAAGACTAATTGTAGTTAGGGGAGATAAGGGTTTAGTTTGAGCCTTACTGGTTAATCTAGGGTTGGTATGTGGATTTTTGGATACTGAGATTTATTTTAAAAGGTTTAGAAATATATAATTTTACAGTTCGAGTATAATATTTATTTTTAAATATTTGTTTATAGTTTATCATAATAGCGGATGCCTTTATGTATTGAAAGTTCAATTTTTCTGTAATTTTTACAATTTTATGTATACAACTTTTGAGTTTTAATTGTTACTATTTTATGATAGCAATAAACATGTTTCACTTTGCAACATGAAAAAAATAATTAAATATATTTAATTGACTTTTTCATTTTCACATTTTGTTTTCTGTTTTTTTTTCGCAGAAAAGCAGGACGTTGGTCATCTTTAATTTTTTTAAGGTTTTCGAATTTTGGATTTATAAGGGTCTGAACATATTTTATGTAGCAATATCTAAAATTCAATTTTTTTGAGATATTTATGTGTAAAATTTGACAATTTCGGACTTTAAGAGGCTGTGAAATGTAAACGGCTTCACCTAAGATTGTGGCAGTGGCGTAGCCAGCTTTTTTATCACGCCGTTTCGAATACTGCGCTTCCTCTCTCGGCCATCCCTAGAAACGGCTTCGTTTAAACACTCAGGTGCACAAAAAATGGCCACTTTGAAATTTGAACACATTTTGATCTTAAAAAACTTTTTTATTTTTCTAGCTAAATTTAATGACTTGTTCGCCAAACTGATAGACAATGATTTTAGAATAAAGCACATTATCCATATTTCAGGAAAATATTTTATTGATACATATACCAGTCAAAACAGAATGTTAGGGTAAGAACATAGATTGGAAACACCCTGTGGTGAAATGCAGCCTTTAGAAGTTAATGAGGAGTCGGCAAGCGCAAGTCATTCCCTTAGTTTTTGATTCACGCCAATATCCTGATTGGTTTTAAAGTTATGAATTATTGAATAAAACGTTGTGTTTTGCTAGCTTTTTTTTATGAAATTTTAATTGTGCTAACTAACAATAAACTATCGGTCATCTTCCATTCTCCGGGACATTCCATTAATTAATATATAAAGTGAGATCGAAAAGGTTGGAATAAATTAATTTAAAAATCAGGAATTTTTTTCCCGAAACAAAGCTCGAACCTGTTAATTTTTAATTTTAATTGTCGTTTTTTTATTATAATTTCATGTATACAGGGTCATCCAAAGGCAAAGTTATGACAGTTAACTTAATTTTTTTTAATGGAATGTCCCATTTTTTATTTTATTTTCGGATTCTACGGAAAATTTTGATCACATTCGTGTATCACAATCTACATATGTCTAAATTAAGTTGTATAAAAAATCAATTTTATTAAAAAAAAGCTTAATTTTAAATAATAACACCGGTATTCACTAAAGAGGTTCAAATTTAGACCGGGTCTAACTTAATAGTTATAGGTTTAAGGTGACATTTTTAACAATTGAACAAATAATTTTTCTAAATGTCACAATTACAAAATGACAGTGATATAAGCGAAACATAACTGGCGAACTAAGAGTTTTAAGTACCATGGCAACTAGACCTGGGGTGCGATTTTGGAGGTAACGATTGTTAAGTTAACGTTCGCTAAATCACGTGATTTAGCGAAACAATAGATAGGTGTTTAGAAGTAGCAATCATTGCATAAATGGAAAATTACATGCATATTTTGATATCAAGTAAGCCATATTTTGCACCCAATTCTACAATTACTGTTAACCTTAAATTATTTTGTTGACGTTGATGAAAACATACAAAACACGAAAAAAGTTAACTAGTTTCTGTTTATTAACATACACATATTTTATTATCCTGGAAATAACGAAAAGATGATGAATAATCAAGAAGCTGCAGCTTTTAATTCTGTCTGAAAAACCACAATACTTGTATTATACTACACTTGAACACTTTTAAAAGAGAAGATAAAGCGGCATTGCTAGTACGAGTTGGCCAGAGTTGGTGATAGAATAATTATTGTACCTAATAACTACTGTTTCTGTCATCCAGAAGAACCACAAATAATTGGGAATTCTAAATTTAAATGTTTACAAGTGAGTGCAGTGAAAATTGGTGAAAATTTTAGTGGATTTGATTTCATATTATCTACTTCTTCAGGCTTTTGATGTTAATAACCGAATTTCAGAAAGCGGCATAAAAGATATTTTAGAGACATTAGAAAATATGATATTTTTAAAAACACTAGCAGGTATTTGGAGCTACCTATTTCAAGGTAACACTTTTTTAAATAAACAAAGCACTGAAGTTATTTTCTTTATTATCCAAAAAAATTAATGTATACTCTCAATAGTGATAAATGTATTATCAGATAATACAGTAGACTAGTTTTAGGTGTACCTATTAGCCAAAAATATGTTTTATTTATTGTGAATTATATTCTGTTACACTTTAACTGTATTTTAATATCTATGACAAATGTTATCTATATTTATCTACTGAATTGATAAGTAATCAATATATATATATATATATATATATATATATATATATATATATATATATATATATATATATATATATATATATATATATATATACCTTAGAACGTAAACTATTAAGGAAAGTACATTTATTTTTAATTTTATAAAAATGGAAAGTGAAAATTTTCCTTCTTACCTCAATACGTAGGATTATTCAAAACGGCACAAGATGTTACATTTCCACATATATACATACACATCAATACAATTAAAACACACATATTATGTTAAAACATTAAGACATCGCAGTGGTTATTCCAGTATTGAAACATAAAATTTACTCAGGTTGTTGGCGTCCTTCTTATCGTTGATGGCATTTTTACTTTTTTGTATTTTGACCATCTCAAAAAATTCTCTTTTTTTAGTTTGCGGTTCGGATTTTAAGATTTTGGTGTTACTATAATCAAAGGTATGTTTTTTTGAATTTTCATGATTTGTTAGAGCCGTCGCGTTTTTTTTTGTCATACTTGTGACCCTTCAGTCGGTTTTCCAAGTATTGGCTAGTTTGACCTATGTACACACTGTTGCAATCTTTGCAGGGTATTTCATAAATAACATTACTTTTTTTGTTTTTTGGGATTTTGGATTTTAATCTGGAAAAATTATTTGATAGTAGATTGGAAGCCTTGTGACAAGTTTGAATATTATATTGTTTAAATAATTTTTGAAGTGGTTGGGATAAGCCGTTTATAAAGGGTAAAGATATAATTTTTTTTGTGTTTGGAGTTATTTTTTATGTCGTTCGAGTTATAAAATTTGTGGATTCTACTTTTAATGGTTTTATTTATAAGATGTTCGGGATAATTATTTATTTTTAGAGCATTTCTGGCTTTTTCTAAGGCTTGCTTCCGGTATTCAGGATCTGAGAGCATGATGGCGCGATCTGCTAATATATATAGATATATATATATATATATATATATATATATATATATATATATATATATATATATATATATATATATATATATATATATATATATATATATATATTATATATATATATATATATATATATATATATATATATATATATATATATATATATATATATATATATATATATATATATATATATATATATATATATATATATATATAGATATATATATATATAACTAATATTTACAATTGGTGCTTAATTTATATGTTTTGAAATGATGAGGCAGCACCTTCAAGCTGTGAGAACTGCAACTCGAAAATACTGCTTGCAATGCATTCCTTGAAATGTTGAAATCGCCATATCAGTTCCCATGCGACTGAAGGTCAATGAATACAGGTGGCTATAACGGATATAACAACTCCCCCTTTTAGTCAAAAGTTAATACAATGTTTTAACTTTTGTAAAATCACTTAAAGTTCGTCTTCGTCTTCTTCTTCGGCTTGGGGATGGATAGCTGGCCGTCTTCTCGCAAGAATACTGCTTAGTCTGCTCTTGACTGTCTTTCGCTGCAGTGGTCTGGGCGGAGGTGGTGAACCATCATCTAGTGGAGCCATGGTGATGCTGGGTAGTCTCTTACGACGACACTTACATAATATGTACAGGACGAGTAGGCTGGCTAGAAGTACTATTGTGATGATTGTGAACCAAGACAAGTGTTTGTAGACAAAAGGTTGGTTTATTAGTTTGTCCAGTTCTTCTGAATATTGGTCTAGTTTGTGCTGAGCAATATTGAGATCTTCTACATCTATCTTGTTCAGTTTTAGAGGTTTGAGGTCTGGGATATGAAGCTTCGATGAGATGTGTTGGCAGCACTTGTATGGGATCAAAACTGGGTGGCTTTTGTAAGTAACGTTTTGATACTTGTCGATGATTGCCTTGGCGTGAACGCGTGTGCTCCCTATAAAGGCGTTACAATACGGTTGAAGTTTAAGGAGGGAATTGACATTGATAATGTTCGTCTTGACTTCTCTTCCTTCACATTTGATAGTAACTGGTAATGGATCTGACACAGTAATCAACCAAAAGTTTAGGTCGATACCTTTGACGTTGTAACCTTTTGCCAGAAGAATTGATACTTGACATGTCTTAGGTAACTGGTTTGGTCCTCTAAGGAGCTGAGCTTCACAAATCGCTTCGCTGTCTATTGGGTAGGGTAGAACATCTGAACAGATCTTTTGGTTTCGTCCTATTGATTTACAGCCTTCTAGGTTTTGAAAAGAAACGTATAACATTGAATCATCGTCCCGCGCTATATATTTTTGTGTTGTAGGAATTATATGGTGAAATTCTGTTCGATTATCCAACACAGGTATTGGATAAAGATGATATAAGGTATAGCTTTCAGGATTTACTAAAGGTATTTTTAAAATAAACACTACTTTAGTGTCTGATTGATATGCCTCAAGTTCGATAATCTCAACGTATTGTGCGAGTGTTGAAGAGTACACAGGTAGAGGTAGATTATTTTTTCTAAGAGATTGTGAAATTTCTTGAAGGGAACTAATCAGATCTCCTGGGGTTATTATTGAGCTATGTAAAATATTTAGTCTAGCGAATGATATAGCATTTAGAGCGTCGTTAAGAAAGTTTTCTAGAAAGGAGTAACTCTCCATTAATGATTCACATAAGTCTAATGTTCTTATTTGAGCATCGTAAAATGCAAGGTCATCAGATATGTCTATTATCGATTTATGGATTTCGATTATGTCTCGGTTAAATGTTTCTTCGTCTATTTGAAGTTTTTGTATTGATGCGTTAAAAGTTTTTATGACTGAAGTAGTAACCGATATCTGATTTTTAAGGAGGTTCTCGATATGTCTTTCGTCTTGGTTGACTTTATCAATGCATGCAATAAAGCATACTTTTGAAATATTCACCGTCTGAGGCATCGAGGTTTCCAGTTATGGATTTCCAGACCGTGCCAATTCCATTAAATATTCCGCGCCTCTCCCTGTGACTATATTTTTTCGTATCTGCGATTATTTCTTTATATTTTAAATTGACAGAATCGGATATTTGATTAAGCAGGCTAACGTGTGTTTGTATTTCGGATCTGAAAGATATCATTCTAGGCGAGTCAACGTTTATGAAGCCGTCTAGTAATCCTTCTAGGATTTTATCGTTATTCACGATAGCTTCTTTTATGTAAGAAAGATCTTTATACACGAGGAGTGTCCATTTGTCGTTTGACACTTTGACAGAACCTTCTTCATGGAAGAATATTCCGAGTGTGTTGTTGATAGGTGTTATGGAAAATTGGGACAGGCCTACCGAGAGCAGCCCGAGGAATCTGCAAAGAAGAATATTCTTATTCAAAATAGGGTTTTAACCTATCGAAGTTGACTTTAGATGACTGATTTGTCCGAGGATTAAGAAGAATGGCGGAATTTTGAAACACTTGTGTAATTTCAAAAGGACCATTAAATTTGTTTTCGGATTTTGATTTTATTTGTGACTCTTTGACGTATACCTTATCGCCAACTTTGTATTCGGGGATAGGAGATACGTGTTCGTCGAACCTGACTTTTGCTTTTTCTTTTTGTCTTTCTGTTTTTGCCCTAGCGATTTTGTAATAATATTCCATGCGGTTATTAAGATCTCGTATGTATTTCGATATTAATTTTTCCTGATTGTATAATGTTTCAGGTGGCCTACTTGACGTGTGACCGAAAATGAGTTCAAACGGAGTAAACCCGTGTGTTTTATTTTTAGTATTATTATAACAGATTACTGCATAGGGTAATACATTAAACGGATGTTCTGTAGGGTTTTCTGCTACGTTCGCTCTAATCATTTCTGATAAGGTTGCATGGAACCTTTCGATGGACCCATTAGACTGGGGATGATTTACACTAGAGAATGTTAGTTTTGTGTTAAACAATTCACAAAGGTCTTTAACTAACGAGTTATCAAATTCACGCCCATAGTCACAATGTATTCTTAGGGGTGTTCCATAATGCTGGAAAAATACTAATAGGGTATTTACAATCGTTGACGCTTTTTTGTCGTCTAGTGGGTAGGCTTGCGTGAACTTCGTAAGTTCGTCTCGAACTGTGAGTGCGTAATATCTGGTTGGATATTCGAAGATATCAATGTTTACTCTTTCAAACGGGGTTTTTGGGGTTTCCGTTATAACGAGTGGTGTACTTAAATTTTTCCGACATATTTTCACCTTCTGACATATTTCGCAGGCTTTAATTAATTTTTCAACATCTTTTGTTAAGTTCGGCCAATTATACTTTTCTCTTATGCGCCTGACTGTCTCGTTTATTCCCCGATGCAAATTGGTTTTGCCTGAATGGTAGTGTTCTAGAATTTGGGGAATTTCGTCAGCGTCTGGGGATCTTACAACGTTTTGACAGATTTTAAGTTTTATTTCTTTATCGGCAAAGATAAATGAGAACATTTCGAGAATGGGCAGTGCTAAATTATTTTCTACATAAAATGTTTTAGAGGGATCGAATTCATTTTGGGCCTTAAATAGAACATAGAACAGGTGTTGGGCTACAATTTCCGGGTCGAATGGTATTGGGATAATAAAGTATTTTCTATCTTTTACAGTTTTGCTAGAGGCAATGTTAACGCTCATGTTTTCAAAATGAATGTTTTCTTCGAAGATATCCTCGATTATTTTGTAATGCATTTCCTCTAGTTTGTTTTGCCAGAAAAAGGTAATAATTAATTTATGCGATTTATCTAAAAGCTGCGAATTTGAGAATTCGACTTTGGAATAGTCAATTATTGATCTCGTTTGGTAGAGATCTACAAATTTGTTATATTCTTGTGTGATGTGTTCGTCGTCTATTTCGACGGCATTTGGGTCTGGTTGACTTTGGTCGTCATTTTCGCTATCATTTTCGTTAGCGGCAAAAATGGCACATTTTGATTGGAAATTTGCGCATTTTTGGAAGTAATTAATCTTTATTCGGGATAGGGCGTCTGCATTTTTGTTTATCTTTCCGGGCTTATGTTCGATTTTATAGTTGTACTCTTCTAATTTTAGACGCCAGCGAGCAAGCCTACTACCAGGGTCCTTAATCGAAAAGAGCCAGGTTAATGGCCGGTGGTCCGTAATAAGTGTAAACTTTCGTCCAAAAAGATAAGGGCGGAAATGTTTTACGGCCCATACAATTGCCAGTAGCTCCCTTTCGATGGTGGAGTATTTAGTTTCTGCGCTACAAAGTGTTCTAGATGCGAAAGCTATTGGTAGATCTTTTCCGACTGGCCCTTGTGACAGCACAGCGCCTATTGCGAATGCGCTTGCGTCTGTAGTCAGGAGGAAGGTTTCCTCAAAATTAGGGTAGATGAGAATGGGGTCTGTAATTAGGGCTTTCTTTAGTTCTTCGAATGACTTTTTGCATTCAGAATCAAAGAGAAATGGGACGTCCTTTTTTAGGAGTTGGGTTAAAGGCTTGGACACTTTTGCGAAGTTCGGGATGAATCTGCGGTAATATCCCGCTAATCCCAGGAAAGACTTAATGTCCTTTGCATTTTTTAGTTCTGGGAAGTTTTTAATGCATTCTACTTTTGAGGGATTGGGTTTTACACCATCTTTCGTGACAAGATGTCCCAGATAAGCAACTTCCTTTCTCAAGAACTCACACTTATCGGGTTGGATTTTAAGATTTGCATTTCGGAGACGTTTAAAAACTTCCTTTAGTCGGTCTATATGTTCATGTATGGTGGGCGAGTAGACGATTATATCGTCCATGTATACAAGGCAACGCTCGTTTTGGATGCCCAAAAGAATGTTGTCCATGACACGCTGGAACGTGGACGGGGCATTCTTTAGACCGAATGGCATTCGGACGAATTCATAGTGTCCGTTATCGACTGAAAATGCTGTTTTAGGTATGTCATCGGGAGTGATCTCAATTTGATGAAAGCCGGACGCGAGATCAAGCGTCGAGAAATATTGACATTTACCAAGTTGGTCCAATAAATCTGAAATATTTGGCAAAGGGTATTTATCGTCAATACTAAGATCATTCAGCTTTCTGTAGTCTATAACTACACGCCACTTTTGTTTCCCGGATGCATCGAGTTTTTTGGGTACCACCCACACCGGTGAAGACCACGGTGAGATAGAGGGCCGGATAATTCCTTGTTCTAACATTTTTCCTATTTGTGTTTTCACCTCCTCTTTGTGTATCTGAGGATACCTATAAGATTTCGTGAATACAGGCTTTGCGTTGTTAGTCTCTATTACATGTTTGATTTCATTGGTGAACGTTAGCTTATCACCCTCAATATAAAATATGTCAGAGTATTCTAAACAGAGGTTTGTGATCATCTCCTTTTCTTCGGAGTTAAGATGTTCCGTTCTTAGCTCATTTCGGATTATTTGTACTCTATCAATTTGGTCGGACGCATAATCATCTTGAGTATTTAAGTTTAGTATGACGTCACTTGACGTGAATGGCTCTATAGAAAGATCGGAAAAATCTATGGATTTCGGGATGGCGTTTGCGTTTAAAATAGAAGTCATAAATTCACCGTTTTCGTTAACATGTACAATCGCACTAGGTAGACGAACCTTTTCTTTTTCCTGAGCCGTTAACAGGGCGTCAGTATTTTTTAGATTACAGGTTAATTTGAATATTTTCTCTGTGCGGGCATCGATAGAGATTTTATTGTGTATCTCACTTTTATGGACATTATTTGGGGTTGTAATAGCACCGACTTTGTGCAATGGAATCGTTTTAAAATTGGTTATTAATTTTTTTGATTTAAGATCGATTATGCATTCATAATGCTCAAGAAAATCAAGTCCTAAGATGCCATCAAAATCGATATCTAGATTATAAATATACACTTTATGTGGGTTACCTATCTCAAAAGGGACAAGGGTGGATTCAAATATAGACAATTTTTGATTTGTTATGCCCTGAATAGTAACGTTTTCTGCTGTCCGATGGGGAAATCTCTTGACGGTGTTTTCTTTAAAAATAGATATCCCTGCTCCGGTGTCGATTAAAAGTTTGAAGGTATTTGAAGCATCGTTAATATAGTACAGGTTCTTGGGATTAACAGTAAGAAATGGGTTCAAAGGAACGCTTGTTCCGGAAAGTTCACATTGGGGTCGAAATCGTCTAAATTCATTGTCTGAATCTGACTCTGTAGTTCCAACATCGGGTCGATCGATTTGGTAATGCTGTCCGGAGGGTGGTTCTTGTGAAGGGGAGACGGAAAATTTTGAAATTCTGAGCTGTCAAATTCTTCAGAATGACTTGTAAAAGTTTGGTCGTTTTGAATACAGTATTCTTGGTTTTCGAAGTTACTATCATCTTGAGAATACTCGTAATATTGGGGTT
Organism: Kuschelorhynchus macadamiae; assembly: GCA_030620095.1. NCBI lineage: Eukaryota > Metazoa > Arthropoda > Insecta > Coleoptera > Curculionidae > Kuschelorhynchus > Kuschelorhynchus macadamiae. The sequence continues at coordinate 678,549 of JAUTXW010003745.1, forward strand.
CTTCGTAATATGGGTTATCATAATTTACGTGGTGAGCTCTCTGTTGGTTTGGGTAAAAATTTGAGTTTCTCTGCATGATAGGAGGACGGGATGCAGCTTGGTTTTGTTGGGCAGCTGCAGGAGGTCTATATTGAGATGAAAATGTGTTGGGTCTGTTTTGCTGAGAAAAATGAGGTTGGCTGGAAGAAGGAAACTGTCTTTGGTAGTTTACGTTACCGCTATTTTGGGAATAACCAGGTTGGGACATTGGTTGTGTACGGCATTCTGGAGCTATGTGTCCGGTGCGTCCACATTTATGACATTTTATAATTTGTGGTAAAGGTTTCCTAATCGGTTGAGGAGGTTTCGGAGAATTTGGTTTGTTTATTTTTTGGTTTTCAAAATAGGAGAGCTGTAATTCTCTTCTAATGCGGGAGTGGGCCTCTAAAAGGTCTCCCGGGTTTCCTGCACGAATGATTTGGCCTAGACGAGGTTCTAGTCCAGTTAAAAGCGTATTTAAACTCATTGTTTCAATTAATCTGCTTTGTGCAGCTTTTTGATCATTAGTGAGGTTAGAAGCTTTTTGAATACTCGAAAGCATTTTTGCATTTAAAACTTGTAACCGATTATAAAATGTAAGGGCGGACTCGCCGGGAACTTGACGGAGTCTTTGAAGATCCTGTATAAGAGACGATAAGTCCCTTGAGTCGCCAAAATGGAGATTTAAAAGTTGTTTAATTTCGGTATATGTTCCTGGATTTCTCGAATTTACTAATTGTGCGGCTCTTCCTTTAAGTTTATTTTTTATGTGAATCGTTAACAAGAGTCTTTGATCCGCTGTTGCCATTTTATAGGCACAATCGCACGCGTTTAAAAAGGTACCTAAGGAGATTTGATCGCCTTCAAATTCAGGCACTATAGAAAATATTTCGGATAGCCTGTAAGGCTCGATTTCTACTTCAGCACTTTGTGTTGTTTGCTGTGCAGCTGGTTGAATTTGTTGATACGTGTTTCGGGCATTTTGTTAATTGCTTTAAATTTTTATAAGAATACAAATTAAAATATTTTTGAAAATAAAAACACAAAATATTATTCTATTTTTCAAATTACAAAATTGGTAAATAAATTTATTTCTTCAAATTATATATATACGAAAATTAAAATCCGGGTAGAAAATTATATACAATCGAACAGTAAATAAAATAAAATACAACATAAAACGGGATAATTCAATGTCACTTACGTAAACATAGCATTGGTCGTCTGTTCTCTTATACTGCCAGGGGTTTCACCAGGTGTTCCTTCCGCAGCTATCTTTGAGTGAGGACGCCTTGATATGGTTCTTTTCTTCGTTAAGGGATTTATATCCGCCGTCAACAGTTAGGTCTTCCTTGTTCTGCCGACGTTAGAAGAATCCTACCGACTGCGCCAATTTGTTACACTTTTATTTCAAAAATTCACTTTTTAAAAATATTATTTATTCACTTAAAAATACTTTGTATAATTGTAAAACTTAAACCGTATAATTTGAAACTTAAACTGACATAATAACAGTATCTGATATGAACTAATATTTACAATTGGTATATAATTTATATGTTTTGAAATGATGAGGCAGCACCTTCAAGCTGTGAGAACTATATAAATACTGCTTGCAATGCATTCCTTGAAATGTTGAAATATATATATTCCCATATGAAGGTCAATGAATACACATGGCTATAATATATATATATATATATATATATATATATATATATATATATATATATATATATATATATATATATATATATATATATATATATATATATATATATATATATATATATATATATATATATATATATATATATATATATATATATATATATATATATATATATATATATATATATATATATATATATATATATATATATATATATATATATATATATATATATATATATATATATATATATATATATATATATATATATATATATATATATATATATATATATATATATATATATATATATATATATATATACATATATATATATATATATATATATATATATATATATATATATATATATATATATATATATATATATATATATATATATATATACATATATATATGCCCTGGAAAAAGTTTAAAGTGTTCTCTTTGTAACTGATATATTTGGAATTTGTTTGTCCTGAAATAATATGACCATTTATAGATAGTTATGAATTTCAATTTTAAGAACTATATAAATCAGTACCCTTGTATACAAGCACATAGCCAAAAATTCAGTTCGGTGGTCCAGAGCAGAAATTCATTTCGAGGGGGAGGGGGCTCAAAACGATCAAATCTCAGGAAAATTAGTAAAAAACATGCCTACCAACATATTTTCAAAGTTTCGGGGGGAGGTCCAGACCCCCCCCCCTGGCTACGTGCCTGCATTTATATATCATAGGTATTTTAGAAAATCCAAAATACAGTGTTTTAAAAATGTATCTTTTAGTTTTCCTTACGTGTAAAATATATACAGAGCATTTAATTAAAAAAATACATATTGTGTCAGCCTCGGTATATGTTGAAAGATACTGAAAATTACCATACGATAAACAGAAATGTTATTCTTTTTCTAGTTCTTTTGCATTAAATTCTAGACATGTCTAGAATAATTATTTTGGACAACAACCAAAATAATGAAAAAAAAAGTCTTCACTTCTTCTCTGATGTAAATAATATGATATAAAAAAAAAACATTACTTAATTTTATAAAACTGGCTCTCGAGGTTTTACCCTTCAGTTGCTAAAAAAGGTAATTACTTTATACTAGTTCTACCATTTTAGCTTAAATGAAAGTGGCTCGGGGGGACACACACACACCAATGCCCCCTCCCTTATATGCCACTGTCTCTCAATATATCTACTCAAAATGCCTAAAAATAAGTAATTTTTGTAGGGTTAAGTGTAGTCACAAGCCTTCCAAGATATAAATGAAATAGTTATTTATTTTGATTGTCTTATAAGTAAGTCAAAAATTCTAGTTTGATGTATTAGTTTTCTAAAGCTCTAAATAAAAAAATATGATTTAAAATAATTTATTGTTCGAGTAATTACAAGCTGAAATATAGTTTCCAATGCTGCTGATTTCTGATGATATGTAAGGTGGTGCCCTTTTTTTTACAAGGGACCAAAGGACTTGACTCAGCTTGAAATACCTAAAAATAGAAACACAAAATGTAATATAAGAAAAACTACTCTTCTAAGAATCACTTGCAAAGTATAAAAATTATCTCAACAAAGTATTGTTAACACAAACTTCACTATTATTATTTTTATTATATCTATTACTATTATTTTGCCCTAAAGGTGACCAAGTTCTACTTCAAAAACTTATATACATTTTAAAGCCATAATAAACTTGATTGTCCCCTTAGCTAACTGAAATAATATTGTACTCTTGCATTATTATAAAATTGCATGAGCAAACAGGCAATTAAATATCCCGAAGGATAGAAAAATTTTAAATTTATGTTTTCCCAAATTCATTTCTCTAAATATAAAAAATAATGAACAGCTATGTGAACCTAAACATAAAGAAACATTTTGTGAAGTTATAGGTGCAATATGTTTTTTTATAGTAAGTTTTCAGAAGGCTAAAATATAATTTAAAATTACAAAATAAACACACATCAACTTTTTGATAAACATTAAATCCTCAAGAAGCAATTACTCGTTTAATTATGTAGTATTATTCTAGTTGTAATGATATTTTAAAAATCATGCTGAACAAAGGTTATATGAATTGGGAGGAGGATACCTTAAAGGACCATAAACCTTATGGAAAACCATTTTCAGTGAAATTCGCTAAATTTTTTACATTTTGTAGTTCTAGACCTATTTTATAAAAAAAAGTATACAATTAATCATTAAACCTAAATATATCATAATAAATGGAGTGATCTATTAAAAAATAATTAAATTTTTGGTCGATTTATTTGTCACACTATCAAATATACTTAAGATTATTATCTAGAAAAGTATATTTTACCCAACCCAAAAGAGCCAAAACTCATACCAATCAAATCTTGTTAGTATGAGTTTAAAACTAATATTGTATATATCCGTCAAGCCAGTAGTAGCTAGCAACAAGGAGCCAGCAACAAAATTTTACAGCGGACCAAATAAACCTTTGCCATAATATAAATATACCAGAAAGATAGTTCCGGGATGGAACCTGTCATTTGCCACTCCACATAGGAAAGGACCATATATTAAGTGTATATTACTTCATCTGTCTGCAAAATTTAGATAGAAGAAATATTGGAATTTTAATAAAAAAATATTTTTTTACTTCGCTACTGTCGTTTGCGACCCCACTTAGAAAAAGACCACGTATTAAGAATATATTACTATATCTGCCTGCAGAATCTCGTTTAATTTCAAGCTAAGGTAAGAAAGGCATTGTATTTTTAGAAATACATACATTTTTTTTTCTGCCCCTGTCGCCCTACGAAAAGACCATATATTAAGAGTATATTACTCAATCAGCTTGCAGAATTTCCTTTAATTTCAAGTTAAGATAAGAAAGACATTGTAAAAATACATTAATTTTTTATTCCGCCCCTGTCGTTTGCCTAGAAAGAGACCACTTATTAAGTGTATATTACTCCATCTATCTGCAAAATTTTGAATAATTTGAGATAAAAATAAAAGAGGTATTGCATTTTTAGTAATATATGATTTTTTACTACCTCATTGATGTTTGCCACCCCCTATCGAAAGAGTTTGCAAAGTTTTATTGCAATTTGATTAACATAAAGAAGATATTTTTGCCCTTGGAAACATCCTGGAACTATCTTTTTTGTATATTTATATTATGTCAAAGTCTTATCTGGTCAGCTATAAAATGTTGTTGCTGGCTCCTTATTGCTATATACTAGCTACAAGGAGCAGGCTTGACGGATATATATTTTTTCTATTTGAGTCTTAAGCTTCCTAAAAGTTCAGAGGTTTATATTTTTAAAATGGCTAGTATCATTTTAACATTACGTTACCACCTCCCAATAATTCGAATTCTGCCTTTTTCATCGGCCCTGTTTAGCATGATTTTTAAATTATCGTTACACTTATAACATGACACATACTACACGATAGCTCTACCTTAATTAATTATTACAAGGGGTAATTTATAGTAAGTAAGTTGCACATTTTTCAATTTTAAAATTAGATATATCAAATTTTCCTGAAGAATTTTATATACAACAGAGTGTTATCATGCAAACCTAATAAGGTACAATATATCTATGAATATAATTCCTATCTCAAAGTTGATATAAATTATAGGTAGCATTTTTTAACAGTTCTATAGCTGTGCGATTGGCTTTATCTCATATAGGTATAAATGGCTCTGCCTAATTCTTAACATATTTGTTCTGTATTTAAAGCAGAACCTATTTACAAATAAACAAAAACATTTTATTAAAGTAGTGATCATAATGAAGCTATTACGTCCATACAATAGTTATTTCTTAAAATATAATATTGAGGTATGAAACTAAAACAATTTGAGCAAAATATTAATTAAAAACTCTACATACAAAATTGCAAAAACCAGAAATCACAATACATACGTTTTGGCATCACAGAAAGAAATCTTAGAGGGTCCATTGGACCATGCCGTAGACGCTTCCTAAACATTAAAGCAATCAGAAATAATACTGACAAAGTTAAATATCTTTCACAATTATAAAGTAGGTTCTAATGGGACTTCAGCTAATGCTGATCAATGGTTCTTCCTCTTATTGACCAAGCATGTGAAAGGTAGATGAAAATACTATATCATCTACTAGGCATCATTTCCATATCATTCCCTTCTTTTCACTGTTGCAAAAGATTAACTAAAAATATTGCTCGCATAAGTAAAAATATATTGTGCAACATGATACTAATTATTTCTCTTGTAGTACTTCTAATGATAAACTAAGATTAATTGATCTTGCTTCTCAACATCGAAAATATATTTATCAGTATGTATAACATAAACACAGAAATATAATTTTTAGGAAGTATTATTCTATTGCTACTGCAATTAATGTCCAACTTTGCAGTTTTCAAATATACAATTCTTCTATTTCTTTCGTGTCAATAATATACATTTTCGCTTTATGTATTGAGAACTAAAACAAAGACAAATTCTAGACAGGAGTTAGGTTAGGTTATAGTGATGTGCAACTTTGATCAAATATTCGATATTTAGTATTGGATATTTAGAATAATCGATACACAAAAAATAAAATAGTATGACATATTATACACATTACTGTACTTTTACTAAACTGTGCATAATTTCTCGTTTCATTAAAAAAGTACATATTCATTTTTAAATGTGTTCAGATTATTTGTTGCGTTTAGATTGACAAACAAAGATCTTTTTTGGCTTTTTCCCAACTGAATAAAATATTTAACTTTAAATTGATTGAAGCAAATATTTAATAAAATTACATATCTCGACATGTAGACTAGTCTATTATGTCATTTACCTTAAGTTTTTATAGATACATAGTAGTTGTACAAATACTCTCATCCTATCGGGACTCATCAGTGCGCCGATCGTAAGAGAAAAATATTAAATAATAGAAAAGAATTGATTTTAAAATTTTAAAATATGTCAGTTTGTTTGATATGTAACCTAGATATGAAAAAAAAATGATAGTTTGCAGCCACCATGTTATTTTTAAATGTGTTCAGATTATTTGTTGCGCACTGATGAGTCCCGATAGGATGAAAGTAGTTGTACTACTACTATGTGTCTATAAAAACTTATGACATAATTTCTTATGCTTGCTTAAATAATATTGTTTATATTATGTATCGAAACATTCTGTAGACCGACTGGTCTACATGTTGAGATATGTAATTTTATTAAATATTTGCTTCAATCAATTTAAAGTTAAATAATTTTTTCAGTTGCGAAAAAGCCAAAAAAGATTTTTGTTTGTCAGTACATATTCATATTATTATAAATTATGTACCTACAATATATGTTACAAAAAAAGGCTCTCACCTTCATACCTATTTTCTAAAACAATTAACAATTTTACAATACATTAGTGAATTCTATTTTGATGGTTTACAAAACGTAACGCAAGTACCTGTTGTAAAAATAATAGGGATATCCTTAACGAAAGGAAAAATTTAATTTTGTACTGCCGTATCACCGTATCTCTAAAACATATGTTGTGTTTGCCTGGTTGCATACTTGGTACTGTGATGGCATTGAATTCGGAAATACAAACAGGCTTTCTCTTTACAAAATAAAATATCTAATAGAACCAGAGGTGTTACACAATATTTAAAGATTATTTTCATAACTTTGTTAGACATTCCTATAAAAGGTTAATTCAACAGTAGTAAATTACGAGCACAGGGTTAATTTTTTTCGTCATATTTACCTACTACAAAATGAGCCAAATCAGGAAATAATTCACTGAATTTGGATTGATAATTATTTATGAATAAAATATATAGGTTTCGCAATATGTTTACATAGTTTTAAGGCAGATTAGCTTACCTTGTTTAATTTGTTGCACCTTTTAACTTTTTGCTGCTTTGGATGTTCCATGTTTTCATAATTTTCTTGAATATTTTGGCATCTGTCGATTATACATACTGTATATTCTAGTATAGAACTCAAGTAACAGGTATCGAAAAGTATTTTATATTCCAACAAATCAAATTAAATGGCAATTTAAAATTAAATACCTATTATCACGAATGTGAACTGACAAATATAGAAAACGGCGACTTTTCGAGCGACACCCGAATGAGTTAACATTCGTTAAGTTAGCGAATGCCATCTCCCAAAATCGCACCCCTGGTATAACTCTTAAACCTTTTTAGTGAATACGGGGGTTAATGTCTAGATGACAAAATTATGTAATATTAATTTAAAAATTATTGAAATTGATCACCAGCAACATCCTGACAATGTCCTAGACGCAAAATATTGAGCACTACTTGAGCTTCTATCAATCTAATTTCCTGTCTTATTCGGTCTTTAAGGTCATCAATTTTGTTCTGTCTGTTAACATACACTGTAGATTTTAGGTGACCCCACAGATAATAATCTAATGGGGTCAAATCCGGGGATCTGGCAGGCCATTCTATCGGACCCCGTCTACCAAATCCACCTATCACGGAAAACAGTATCTAAATATTCAGGAACGTAAAATATGTAACAGGTAACAATGTTATTAATGTTAACGCTTTCAGGGGATGTGAGTTTGTTTAATTCTTAATATTAACTGCGTTCGGATATGAGGAGTACCTAGTGCTACATTTTGCAACTTTTAGATAAAAAAATATTTTCGGATCGATAATGAAGAATATCAGTGTTTAAACTGTATGTATTTTGTTTATAACGAGGACGTATTTTGATATTTTTAATATATATAGAGGATTAAAAATCGAACAATGTAGGGATTTTCTTTCTTCAAAATGACCAACAAAGTAGATGTCCATATTTTTAGATATTACGAGTTATTAAGGAAATGTGTGTATTTATCGTTCGCTTAAAATGAAGCATTTTGATATATTTTTAAAAAATACGCTGTAAATGAGCTCAGTAAACAGAATATAAACTCCGAAAATGATGTAATTACGTTGAAAACAATAATATTAATACTTAAAGCCAATTGTAATATTGACATTAAATTAGCATGGATTCCGGGCCAGGCAAATATCAATGGAAATGACAATGCAGATAAACTGGCTAATATTGGAAGCCCACATTCCCTCAATAATTGCCAAAAAAAAAATTAAAATCAAATTTGCTCAAGAGTGGAGAACAGGCCTTCCTCACTAATGAATACCTCCACAAAGTGAACATAAAAAACACTGTGTATGTGGGCAAATCGAAACCTTTACCCACATATTCTTTGAATGTCCAATAAACGCTATCCCCAACCTCGACCTTTATCACATATTCGGAAACAACATTGGAATGACACTCCCCATTGACATTGTAACGGTTCTTTCAAATATAAACAAACTTTCAAAATAAACGAATATTAACATGAATTGCTTAAAATTAATAAGTATACTTTCTACTGTTTAAATCTTTCTCAAGAGCGGTACGAATACATGCTAATCCAAAAGGGATATTTGAACGCCGTTGCTATAATATAAAATATTCCTTACACCAACAAAAAGGTAGATTAAAAGTCAACTTAAGTGAAAATCCGGTGTCTACAGTGAAGAAAAAAATCGGTAAAGATCCTTTACCCGGAACTGAGCTTGTTATGAATCTTTCCTTTTATGAGGAATAAGTGAAGTGTGACCCAGTTAGTTTGGCACATAGTCATTCAGTAACACATACTGTCTTTTCAAACATTCTTATTGGACGCCATTTTGTTGCACCATTCGTACCAATATCTTACCAGTTTCTTCCTACGCAACACTTGATTTTGGAACATAATTTATAATAAATTGAATAAGTTATTTTTACATTGATTTTAAGACTACTTTGTCCCGTTATTTTGAAGTCGTACCACTTTATTGCTTTTACATTTAATTTTTGTGAACAATTTGAAGTTAATTGTATAAGAACATTTTTTACATTGATTTTTTAAACATTTTCTTTGATCGCCATTTTGTTCCGTCATTTTGAATTCGTGCCATAATTGTACTAGCTTCTCTATTATATTTCACAATTAATGCTTGCAGAAAATTTGAAATTCACTTTAAGAAGTATTTTAGGCGGTTACGTTGTTTAAGTTACCTAACTACAGTAACAACTTCACAGGAGAATTTTATGACATATGGCAGAGCATATATGTCAAAATAACAATATAACCAAAACACTTATTTTAGCATATTCACATAGTGCTTTACAAATATTCTAACAATTTATTTTGAATATCAACTTGCGGCTCTAATCAAACAAGGACTTTATAACCTGAGCCAAAGAAATCAAAATGTGTTGTTTATTGCCAAACAAGCCTTTACAAATGAACACTCTGAAGCATTAAACAAATGTGTGTCGCTTTTTTAAAAATAAAGTGCTCGAATTGTGGCAAAATAAGGGGCCGTACTCTTCTAATAAACTTTAAGAAGGTTACATTAAAAAATAACTTTCCTAACACCCGCAAGGACCAAGTAATATTGATTCGACTACGTATTGGCCATATCTTCCCTTACGATTATTTCATCTTAAAGTGCGATCCACCTAAGTGCCCAAGATGTCAAATTCATCTTTCAATAAAACAGGTCCTGATAGACCGTCTTGAGTTTGCTAACCAAAGACTTGTGCAAAATACCAAGTATCCTAACATCTGCGTTACGTGAAGACTGTGACATAGAAAAATTGAAGTTGTTTTTACAAAATCTTTTGAATAATGTATAAATATTTAGAACTTTAGTTAATTATTGTTAAGTTACTTTTTATTTATCGTTCATACCAACATTTTGCCAGTTGATTAATGCGTAATACTTGATTTTTTGCAAAATTTCTCTTAGATTGGATAAGTAGTTTTTTAGTAATATTTTTTTAACATTTCATTCTTCGATTCGTATCAAAATTATATCTTTAAAATATACTAAATTATGAAATTTGTTATAGAAAAACAAACCTTATAGACGTTAACATAAAAAATAGTGAGTCTACATTAGCTTTTGATAATAACTAGTAATAATAAATGTATTTTCAATTTGGATTTTTAGTCAATATTGTACCTAAGTTAAGCAATATTTTTTTGCTTCTAAAAAGTAGTTTCGCCTAAAGGAAATAAAAGCTATTTTAAACACATATTTTTCTATAAAAAAAACCGTATGCAAGCTATTATATTTTTAAGAACGTTGATATTAGTAAAGTAATATTAAAATTTAAATAAGCTTATCGACTGACACAGTCAAATTATTTTGTAAATAATCCAGTATATTTTAAATTGAACAGAAATACACCAGAATAAGTTTTAATGCATTTATTACACTTTGTATACATTGTACAATATTCCCTAAATAATATAGCTGCACTTTAATACCATATTTGATATCTGACTGATTTTGTACATGGTGGTCCAATAATAGAGGACGTCGGCTGTAGGGGGGAACCGTTAATTACAGAACTTAAGGAAAAAATATTTATAGGTAAATCGGCCAAGAGAAATCGCTGTAAATTATTCTCAAAGTCGAAAGTTGGCCGCTAGGGGGCGTAACAGCAACATAAAATTGTAAATGACAATTTTCTCTTAAATTTCCATAATTGAAGTATGTTGAAAATATAAGCATTGTATTCTTCAATTAATTACGCACTTTTTTGCTTAAGACCTTTTTTGTCTATTTTCATATAAAGTGTTGGGGGAAGGTCAAAACATTTTTACTTTCAAATTTAGATATCTCTGTTTTGGGTGAACCCATTTTAGTCAATTTAGTGTCGCAAAAAAGTGCATTTTTTTGCTCTATTCGTGGAGCCAGAAATTGTTTAATAAAATCAGTTTACCCAAAACAAAGATATCTACATTTGAAAGTAAAAATTTTTGATCTTCTTCCACGACTTCATTTATGAAAATAAACAAATATGGTCTGTAGCAAAAAAGTGCGCAATTGCTTGAAGAATACAATATTTGTATTTTCAAGATACCTCAATTATGGAAATTTAAGAGAAAATTGGTATTTACACTTTTGTGTTGCTGTTACGCCCCCCAGCGGCCAACTTTCGAATTTGAAAATAATTTGCAGCGATTTTTCTTGGTCGATGTACCCATAAATATTTTTTTTCTTAAGTTCTGTCATTAACGGTTCCCGAGCTACAGCCAACGTCCTCTATTATTGGACCACCCTGTACTTATTGGTGTATAAAATTATTCTCAAAAATCTGCAGTCTACTTAGAAGTCTTCTTATAAATGAAATGTTTAACCTTAATTTTTGGAATTCATAATCAGCTATTAAGTATGCTATTGAATAAATTTAAATATTTTGGTTTTATGGTAATGCCCAATAAAGCCAAAACAGTTTTCACTAATTCTCTTAGATGTGTAAAACATTACACATATGTGTGTGTATGATTCTCGTTCAAGCACAATAAAATGTTAAATATAGAACTCCAGGCTGAAAACAAAGTGTTACCATGCATATGCAGGTCCAGAGCCTTTAATTTTAAACAATACAAACAAACTCAGCTTTTGATGTTTTTTTTTAAGAATATGGTATTTTCTTTCAGATTCAGTTGAAAATTAGTTAAATTATTATTTTAGAATGGACCCTATAAATCAACACATGATAGTCCTGACCATAGAACGCATCCAGTATTTTCCTGCTCCGTTACCCATTTACCATACGACGAAAAAAGTGTTCCACTAAAAGCGAAAGTAACCAAATGCCCTATGTGTCCGTAAGTATGCATGATCTTTTCGAAATAAATATTTAAAAAAATACAATTCTGATTCTATACAGGGTGTTCCAGATAACTCTAAATGAAAATATCTCGTTTATTTTTGAAATTAGAAAAAAATGTTCCCAAATAAAAGTTTTTTGATTCGATCTGTATAGTTGGTACAGTTGGTATTCTCTGACTATTCTGAATATTTTCCTTATACTGTTCGCGTGTTCTTGTGGCATTTTTATTATTCCTGAAATAAAGCTCGACTGTTTTGAAACTTTCAGCAATCGAATATCTATTTTTAAGTATTAGCACAAAATAAAAATGAGTCAAGCAGTAAATCGGACTTCATACATCAAAAATAAAGCTGCATCTCCTCTTTAGCAGCAGATATCTAAATATGTAAGCAATTCTCTCTGAAAAATCGTAGTATTTCGTAAAAACATTAAAATATGTAGTATTGTATATTTAAAAAAACGAAGTTAGTACTTGCCTTGCGTTTTTGAGACACCCTGAATACATTATAATATAAGCATATGATGAAGCAGATCGAATCTATTCGATCTGCTTTTTGATCTGCTTATATTTTAAGGTATAGAGATAGGTGTCTCAAAAAAGCAAGGCAAATACCGACTTTGTTTTTCTTGAATACAATATACCACATTTTTTAATGTTTCTGAATTGTATATTAAATTCTGCATATTGTTTGTATAATATACCATGTATCAAAAATTAACGCTTTCGAAATATAGATTTTACTATTACGTAATACTACGATTTTTCGGATACAATTGCCTATTTAGATACCTGCTGCTACCTGGATATAAAGGTTTATTTTTCGAATGTTATGACATTGATGGTTGAAGTCTGATTTACTTGATGTCTTGCTTGACCCATTTTTATTTTGTGCTAATATTCTACAAAACCTTTACGAAATGAGATAAAACATTTTACATAGTTTTCAAATTATATTTACTAAATTTGGAAATAACATGGTACTAATTCAAACTTATAATCAACCATAAAGAAGAAAATAAATAAAATCTATAATTTCTAGCCTAAATGAAGTGCTCTGCATGGCCTCCAGAAACCGCGTCACATTTATCGTAAATTATTTTTTGTTTCAGTGCATTATTAATTGATTCGTAGTCATTTTCGTTTAAAATTCTTATTTTTTTCAACAATTTTCCTCTGAATTTCTTCAATATTATTATTTCTTAGCCCTAAAAAAGGTATCCGTGGGCGTTAGATCTGGACTGTTCGTGGGCCAGCTGGTTATATCTCCCCATTCACACTTGATAATTATTTTGAAGGAAGTTTCTTACGGTCACAATATTATGGGGTGGTGACCCGTCTTGTTACCAAATTATGTTTTGCCGCGTTTGAAGTAAGAGTTCATCGGCCAGATATCTTAACCCATTTGAGTTGCCACGGATAAAAACTGGACTTAAAACCTTATGCCCCAAAATGCTGCACCAAACTTATATTGACGATCGTCCTTGAAAAGCAAATGGCTCGACAGCTCGTGGATTTTCATTTCACCAAAATGGCTGTTTTTCCGATTATAAATACCGGCAGAGGTGAATATCGTCTCATCGGTCTATAAAATTGTATTGAAATAATTTGGATCTTGATTAAGACTTGCTCTTATAATTTGAACAAATTCATGTCTCCTTATTTTTTGTTCGTCATTTAATTTTTGAACTGGCCTTATTTTAAAACCGTGGTATCCGTTTTGCTTTAAAGTTCTCTGAACTGCTCCATAACTATCTTGTTTCGTGGTCCATACCTTATATCTATGACACAGTCCTTGATATATTTTCTTGAATTTTCTTGAAAATAAAGTAATATATTAAGATATCCCTTTCTTCATTTCTTCCTTTTCTTATTTCTTAGAGACGCTGTTTGTTGCAATAACTTCTTCGTATGAATTATAGTTGGTACAGTTGGTATTCTCTGACTATTCTGAATATTTTCCTTATACTGTTCGCGTGTTCTTGTGGCATTTTTATTATTCCTGAAATAAAGCTCGACTGTTTTGAAACTTTCAGCAATCGAATATCTATTTTTAAGTATTAGCACAAAATAAAAATGAGTCAAGCAGTAAATCGGACTTCATATATCAAAAATAAAGCTGCATCTCCTCTTTAGCAGCAGATATCTAAATATGTAAGCAATTCTCTCTGAAAAATCGTAGTATTTCGTAAAAACATTAAAATATGTAGTATTGTATATTTAAAAAAACGAAGTTAGTACTTGCCTTGCTTTTTTGAGACACCCTGAATACATTATAATATAAGCATATGATGAAGCAGATTGAGTCAAACAACTTTTGTTTGAAACGTGTATTTCTAATTGCAAAAATAACAGAGATATTTCCATTTAAAGAATTATCTGGACTAACCTAAACATTTCTTTACATTTATTCACAGGTACGCCCCCCTATTTATTTGTTTTTTAAAATACGAGTTTGTGTTAGTTTCAATTTTGTGAACATGTATCGGATACTATATATCAACTTTTAACCCTTGTTTGATAATTTTGTTTACTTCCGGTTTAGCCGGAAGTGGAAACATATATGAATTTTGAAATGAAAACCCACCAATTTTTATTTACATTCGGATAAAGCGTAAAATTATCTAAATGCCAGCTTTTAGATTTTTGACATTGGATAAAAAATGGGGGAGCTATAGGTATTTGTTTTATTTTGCTTAGTTGGCCATGCCACAAAATTATTATATTTGAAACAAAACTTGCTTAAATTTTCTTTTTTAGTATTATTACAAGAACAAAAAATTGTTTTTTTTTTTAATATTGGCCCCATTTGTTTTAAAAACTGGCAACAATATCATTTATTGCATTTTTTAGTAAAAACTAAATTTCTTTAGTAATTACATTTAAAATTTTTGAAAATGATCAATAGATAACGTAATCATTTGCATATTTTATTTTAATACAATGCCCATACTCGGATCGATACCTTCTGCATTTTTAACCAAGAAGTTCCGAATTACTTTATTTTTGGTGTTTCTAATACGAAATAGAAAAGAACCATCAATCTCCGACACATCGTTTATTGTCAATTAAAGTAACTCACTTCCTCACAGACCGGTGCTACACCAATGATCAGTGCAACCTGCAAAGAAGCTTCAAAACCGTATCTATAACATTCTAAATACGATTACTTACTTTCAAAATTAGATAGTCATCGTTTGGAGCTTCTATCAAAAACTAGTCTACTTGTTCTGGTGTAAGTACTTTGGACTTGTGTTTAAAACTCTCGTTCTTTCTTTTCAAAAATGCTATTACTTAGAAATTTACTGGTGTCTATATTCTATATAACATAGAGTAATGAGATCACAATATGGAAGCACTAACTTTTTCTCGCATTTTCGTGGAAATAAATTAACATTACATTTTCTGAACAATTTTTTATTTTCTTCTCAACACACCATTTTTCAATTTGTTCGTACTGTTGCTTATATATTTTTCTCGACTTCGCCGGTAATCATTCACCTTTTATTAGATCTGCAGCCACATTAATATAAAATTCAGGATCTTTCTTCATTCTTAGGTTTAAATATGTTAAAATATATTAAATGTGACTGATATAATTGACAATTACAAATATACTAAGACAACCTCTCGAATTTGCTTTACGTATACTATATATATATATATATATATATATATATATATATATATATATATATATATATATATATATATATATATATATATATATATATATATATATATATATATATATATATATATATATATATATATATATATATATATATATATATATATATATATATATATATATGGTAACCATTCATAGCACATTGAGATCTTTTCAGAACTCGTGACCAAAGAGTTATCTCTGAGAATCTCCTAACATTTAAATTAAACAACCTGGTGGAAATATCTTGGTAATACTTGAATTCCTGGCTGTAAGAAATACAGCGTATATTCCGCGGGACTAAAGCTTCCTCTAATCTCTCAGGTGAATAAATCTTCACCTTCGAGATTAAAATATCCACTTTAGTTGGATATAATATACTATATTATTTCAATAATGGTTATAGGGGGAGAAACAGCCTTTAAAAAAAAATTAAATTGTGTTTTTTTAAACCACTTCTTCTCTATATGTTTATGTTTTAGAAAGTGTTTTGGTATTTAATGTTAGTTTTTTTTGGGTATTAGTATTACCTCCCTGTTGTATCTTTAACAAGGGTAGAATGGTATTAGGTTCATAATTTTACGATTCTGTTCCACATAGATCGTAATAATGAATTGTTGCTGGTTTACTTATTTGAATTCTGGATCAAAATGTTGTAATATCCCTGAACCGATTTTTGCGTTTTAATATCAAAAATTCTTTTTTTGTGAGACATAATTACATACGTACTACATTTTTTAGGCACATGTCGAAATATATCATTAAAACAGAGAGGTGTCCTTTAATTATGTTCTATAGAACGAAATTACGAAATCGCAGCAAATAATAAACCTAATCCCGTTCTAGCTTTAAAAACGAACATTTTAAATGCTTCAATTATGTTTAAAATTAAGGCGCAACCAAGTTGTCTCCCAACAGTCGCTTTATATTTAGCGTTCGAAAAAGAAGGAAAATTGTCTCCGAAACCTCGGGTAGCTTTAGTTTTATCGACGAACCTGGACTCACATAATGCTAACGGGACAGATTCTCCCAACAGTATTGGTTTGGTTAAAAGAAAATCCTTGTTTTAATATAGATCGGGAATTTTGTTCAATCCTCCTAAAATTGATGCGCTTTTTTTACAGCAAACCTAATCAATCTTTACCTAACATATAAATAATCCCCATTTTTATTGCATTATTACTTTGATCTAACTTCCACAATAACAAGATCTATATATAAGATAAATGTTACAATCGTACAAGGGTATGGTATAGTAAAATTGCCCGGCTCAAAAGATGATCTACCTGATAAGCTTCGGAGACAACTTACCTATCATTGGGAGTGAATTTGCATTGCCTTATTAGACCGTCCAGTACATAGGAGACAACTAGTATCCTCCGCTAAATTGTACTCAACATAGAATTATATTGACACAAGAAAGTTAAAAAACCCTACGGTTTTACATTAAAAAAAACTAAGAGCATCGAATTTTGATATGATATTCGAGATAAATTTGTTAATAAAAAGATGATTTTAGATGCTTATTTTTTGCGGTTTTTTAAGGTAGGTAAAATGTAGTACGTAATATTTTAAATAAAATGTTTTCACAAGGTTAACTTATAAAAAACACTAGCAATAAACTGGCTATCTACCGGAAAATGATGTTATTCGTTTTCGATATTCCCGTTCCATGAGACCGAATTAGTAACATCTCAAGCATTTTGTATTGTAATCGTAACTAAATCACCCTCGAGATTTTTTCATATCTTCACATTTCGGGGCCCGTAGAGTTTCTCATTTCCGTCGGTCTGCCTGTCTGCCGGTCTGTTCGAGGCATAGATGAAAAACTACTTACCCGATTAACTTTAAATTTTAATCCTAAAAAATTAGGGGTCATGTGGGGATAACCTGGTAATATTTTGTTAAACATTCAATATGGTGGAACAAAATGAAGGCCTAGAGAAATGTTAAAACATGATTACTAAAGAACTAATTGTACAATTTACCTCAAATTTTGCACAAAAATCAAGTGTTACATAGAAATGGTAACATCTTGATACGAATCCAAGATGGCAAAACAAAATAACTAAACAATAAAAATTGACGATCGGTATCCTGAAGTCGGCATGCCCGAAAGAGAATTATTAATAATAATCTTACATAACAGGATTGAATGTAGTGATATTTTGAGCCAGTTGCAGTTTCTGGTTCCTAGAACGTCAGTTCGCCATTCTCAAACTTTTTATGTGTCAACACCGCGCACAAATATCTATAAGTACTCTCCAATAAATAGTCTGTGTAATGCACACAATTTTCATCAAGACAAATTTGACATATTTAACTGTGATTTGGCCCATGTAAGTTTATTATTTATTATTAAGAATATCAGCAAGAGTGGAAGAGCATAAACTCAGCATCAGAAATAAACAAACAACCTCAGCTTTATTCCTACATCATCAGGAAACTGGCCATAAAATAAATTTCGATGGGTGTAGGGAGATTGCCAATATAGAACATTATAAGACCAGAATAATCCGAGAAGCCATAGAAATTGAGAAACAAGGTGATTTGAATAAAAGGGACGAATCATTAAAACTACCAACAGTATGGAAGACAATAATCGACAAATCTAAAATCGCAAAAACTCAAGCGCAGTTAGCGCAACAACAACAGCACCATCCGGAAAACATAAATAACGACCAACACCTGCGCAGATATAACCTTCGGCCCCGAGTGGGGGTATAAAAGGAAGCGTCGCAGTCACCAACACTTCAGTCTCTATTCGGACGCGAGAAAGAAAGCTTCGAAAATGCCAAATGTGATTTTGGCGAAACGTCAGCAAAACTGTTCTTTTCAGAACGACAGTAGTGAACGGATGTACACCCGGAATGAAAACACATTGTATTTTTCCATCCGTGAAGGAGTAAAAATCAACACTATACACCTCTACGGGGAGGAGATTTTCAAGACAATCAAGATGTATGAGAAACTGAGAGGTAAGAAAACTAATCTTTTATGTGATCTAACCTTTCAAATTAAGTGTCGTGAAAGCGATTTACTTCCTACTTTTACACGGTTGTCTTATCATACTAAAACTAGAAAAACTAACATCATACTTCAAAATGCTAGTAAGGCGTTATTAAAAGAACAAATCCATCAAACTAGAAAACAACTAGCCGAGACAGAAAAAGAACTTTTAAAGTTACACCTTAAACTAAGTAATATCATTCACCCTTTATTGTGGAATCGCATAGAAACTTTGGCTTTTTGGCGAACAGAATCAAATAAGAATATTAAGACAGATAAACTCTCGAAAAAGTATGACAATCTTCTACGAAAGTCGAGTCAGCCACAAAAATCATCAGTAGACGTCGATAAATTAGTACATAATATATCATCCTACAGTCTCTCAGAAAGTGAAAAATCCGTACTGAGTAAGGGTTTTAATTTTGCAATATCTCCTAAGGAAATCCCGAAAGAAGAAATAATAGCTGGAGTGGAAGCTGTCCTTGACTCCTCTGAAGAAACAAAAGCAGAGGAGATTCGACAAGAGGTGGCAAGAATTTTAAGAACAAGCAAAACACCAAAACAAAACCTAAATGCCACTGAACAAAGGGCCCTAATAAACCTTCGAAAAAATAAAGACATCACAATCCTTCCAGCAGATAAAGGAAACGCAACTGTGGTTATGAATACTCAAGATTACGTACAAAAAATTCAAGATATCCTACAAGACTATAGGCCTGTTCCAAGGGACCCTACAACGTACCTAGAAAAAACAACTAAAAATAAAATAAAAAGTTCACCAATAAACCCCGAAATTCAACAAAAAATCATACCACGGGAAAAGTCGAGCAGATGTCCTAAACTCTATGGTTTACCAAAAATACACAAACCAGGGGCGCCTATCAGACCTATTGTTAGTGCTGTTAATTCGCCGCTACAAAAACTGGAGAAATACCTTTCTGAAATTATGCAACCAACTGTAGAAAAAGCTGATTCATTTGTAAAAAACTCGGAGCATTTCACTCGAATTATACGAGATATCGTCCTTGAAAAAAACGATATCATAGCAAGCCTAGATGTCAAATCGTTATATCCCAGTATTCCAATCGACGAAGCATTGGACAAGATTGCTATGAACGAGGATTTCCAGGCACATATAATAGAACTCTCGGAGCATTGCCTCAAAAATACTTATTTTTCTTTCAACGGGCAAATGTATAAACAAATGGATGGTGCTCCAATGGGGTCCTCGCTATCACCAGTAGTCGCGAATTTATTTATGATATACTTCGAGAAAGAAGCTCTTGAGAAAGCAAGTTTAAAACCCAAATTATGGATTCGTTATGTGGATGACATATTTATTATATGGCAACATGGTCATGCAGAGCTCGAAAAATTTCTGACTCACGTAAATTCAATCCACCCCAGAATACAATTTACTCTAGAGCTAGAGGAAAACAACAAACTACCATTTTTAGATGTTTTGGTCACAAAACTACATAACGGACATTTCGAATACACCGTGTATAGAAAACCGACACATACAGACAGATATTTAAATGCAAAATCACATCATCACCCAGCACAAATTCAAGCTGTGGCAAATACTCTAATATCTAGATCCGTGCGACTAACTGAAACACAGACGAGACAAAACGAACTTAATGTAGTATCTAGTGCTTTAAAGAAAAATGGCTACACAAATCGCACCATAGAGAAAGCTATTAATGCACAGGTTTCCCGAACAACGAACAACAAAAAATATGAGCCGGGAAAGCAACGAGTAGTCTTACCATATGTAAAAGGCACAACAGACAGAATCGGAAGAATTCTGAGGAAACACAACATACAAACAATACACAAGCCACAAACAACTATAGGTAAACTACTCGGAAACCCAAAATATAAAATCAAACTGGAAAACCACGGAGTGTACAGCATTCCGTGCCAGGACTGTGAGAAGTTGTACGTAGGGCAAACTAACAGGCGAATATCAGCAAGAGTGGAAGAGCATAAACTCAGAATCAGAAATAAACAAACAACCTCAGCTTTATTCCTACATCATCAGGAAACCGGCCATAAAATAAATTTCGATGGGTGTAGGGAGATTGCCAATATAGAACATTATAAGACCAGAATAATCCGAGAAGCCATAGAAATTGAAAAACAAGGTGATTTGAATAAAAGGGACGAATCATTAAAACTACCAACAGTATGGAAGACAATAATCGACAAATCTAAAATCGCAAACACTCAAGCGCAGTTAGCGCACCAACAACATCACCATCCGGAAAACATAAATAACGACCAACGCCTGCGCAGATATAACCTTCGGCGCAGCGTCGCAGTCACCAACACTTCAGTCTCCATTCGGACGCGAGAAAGAAAGCTTCGAAAATGCCAAATGTGATTTTGGCGAAACGTCCGCAAAACTGTTCTTTTCAGAACGACAGTAGTGAACGGATGTACACCCGGAATGAAAACACATTATATATATACAGGGTGAGTCGGGAGGATCGCCCCAAACTCCAGGAGTGTGTTCTATGAAAGATACTGATTTAAAAAAACTCATATGTTCTTATTCGATTTTCATTTGTTTTCAACTTACAACAAAAATAAGATTTCAAGCATAATTCCATACATACAACATAATAATTATAGGGTGCTTAGAAATCAAAATAAGTTAATGTTCCATTTACTGGTACTATACCTGTCAGTGTCATTTTTGAATTCGAGCTGTTGAACATATTCCAAAATGCCGAATTTTTACTCACACTTAGAGTATGCGAATATGATATTTGTTTATGGTTTTTGCAATGGGAATGCTACAGCTGCTGCTGAAGAATACCGTCAACGATTCCCATTTCAACGTCATCCTGATAAGAAAGTATTTATGAGAGTTTTCAACAAACTATGCGAAAGCGGAATACTTCCCAGTGCCAACACAAGTTCTGAAAGAGCTACTCAACAAACTTTAGAAGAAGTAGAAAATATTCTGGACCTAGTAGAAGAAGATGCAACCATCAGTTCACGCAGAATGGCTGCTCAGTTGGACATTCCACAAAAAAGAGTGATAAATACGCTCCACGAGCAAGGTTTGTATCCTTACCACTTACAAAAAATCCAACACCTACAGCCAGAAGATTTTGCCAAACGTATGGAGTTTTGTCGGTGGATAGACAATAATCGTCATCTTATATCGCGCATACTTTTCACGGACGAAGCAACATTTACTCGTGACGGTATTAATAATAGTCGCAATTGCCATGTCTGGTCAGAGGAAAATCCGCATGCAACAGTCGAGAGCAACTTTCAACATAGGTTCTCGGTAAACGTATGGTGTGGTATGATAGATAGTTATGTCATTGGCCCTTTTATTTTGGAAAATCGCCTCACAGGGGACTACTATTGTGAATTTCTCGAAAATGAATTACAAGGACTACTGGAGGATGTTCCCTAAACATACATTTCGCACATCAAGTCAGGCAACACTTAGACGGGAGGTTTCCAAGGCGTTGGATTGGTCGCGGTGGTCCTATTATTTGGCCTCCAAGATCTCCTGACCTCACTCCACTCGATTTCTGTTTATGGGGCTGGTTAGAAAATGAAGTGTACAAAGTGAGAGTGGACACTCGAGAAGCACTTATTCAGCGTATCAGAAATATTGCAGATGAAATTAAAGAAAGGCATGAGGCAATTAGAAGAGCAACAGGTGCCCTACGTAGACGAAGCCGAAAATGTTTAGAGCTCAATGGGGGCATTTTTGAACATTTAATATGATGAAATCTAATGATTGAAACGTTAATTTGTTAGATCTTGTTTATATTCTAATTTATGCTGTAAGTTGAAAACAAATGAGAATCGAATAAGAACATATGAGTTTTTTTAAATCAGTATCTTTCATAGAACACACTCCTGGAGTTTGGGGCGATCCTCCCGACTCACCCTATATATATATATATATATATATATATATATATATATATATATATATATATATATATATATATATATATATATATATATATATATATATATATATATATATATATATATATATATATATATATATATATATATATATATATATATATATATATATATATTATATATATATATATATATATATATATATATATATATATAGTAAGTAAGTTTTAAGTTATATAGTTATTAGTTAATTGGTTTTTGTAACTGCTTAATGGGATGTACACCCGGAATGAAAACGCATTATATATATATATATATATATATATATATATATATATATATATATATATATATATTTTTTTTTTCTTCGTAGTTGTAGGTACTTAAATTGTATTATTTTTATGCGATATTCTTTATATACACAGAAATTTACTTACAAGTACTAACAATTGGTTTTTGTAACTGCTTAAATAAATAAAATAAAATACAATAAAAATGATGTATAAAACTCGGTATAAAATACAAAAACATTAACAAAAGGTAAAAACACATAACGCGAAAGTGAATAGGTACAGGGTTGTCCCACGAAGGATAAACACTCTTATAAGTTCTTTATTTTAAAAGATATTGAAAAACGATACATACAAAAGTCGTGGGTATTTTACAGTGGAATAAGGGCAACTTATCACAAAAACAATTCAATATCACGCAAATTAGCCAAAATACTGATTTTTCGAGTTATTTTTAACTGTTTATAGCTGCGAAGTTATTAATTTTATAGGTGTAACATTTTATATCAGAATCGTTTAGAATAGAAAAATGCAATAATTTACAGAGTGTTTCATTTCAAATAAGCAAAATTGCAAATGTTTTTTCGCGTAGTTTTTTTTATTTAATGCTCAATTCTTTTTATGATAAATTGCCCTTATATCTCCCTAAATTCCCCATAACTTTTGTATTTACCGTTTTTGAATATCTTTTAAAATACAGAACTTATAAGGGTGTTTACCACACAATGGACAATCCTGTACATATATGGAAATAAATGAAAGTTTAAATCCTATTTGGCATGGGAAAATTATGCGTTACAATCCTTATATTTATTTGTAAATTTAATATCTTATATAATATTTTATTCAGTTTTCCACAAAAAAAACTTTAACAAATGCAGAAACAACATAGTAAATGGGAAAAATTATGAAAACATATAATTTAGGAGAAAATATTCTTTTAATCAATCGTTAACTGAAAATCTTGATTCCCATCTGAATTAGGCGTAAAACATACAGGGCCGTAAAAAATAAATTCTTTGTCGACATCCGCAGTGTCTGCCTTTTTCGGCCAAAAGAAGGTACTTTCAAATGACAATGCCAAAAAACGTAGAGCGCTCTTTTGTTACGTTTTTTCTAAGCCTTTTCTAAGCAAGTAGGTACTTTAATTACCTTTCATTGAACATTGAAAAATAAACACGATTTTGGTCGATTTTCTGGAACACATTATGGCTGCACATGTTTTGTTTCTAAGGAAATCCCAAACCAGTCTATGGTCATGTTCCTAAACTAGTCAATTATTATATTTTTTTCTTTTTAAAAAACATACAAAACGTATTTAGAAATAATAAAGGGACGTCAAAATTTCATAAAAATTTGAAGTTTTAACCCACTTTTTTTAATACGTAGATGACTAATATTTAATTATAAATATACCACACGTCAATAATCAACATTTTTCTAGGTGATTTCCAAAACCATTTCCTAATTGGTTTAAAAATAAACTCAGGATTTCTTTTACAAAATGATCCTATAAGTGAAATAATTCCATCTTATTTTCTGAACAGCCAATAACGCATCTCAGTCGTTTGGTGCTGCTATCTTTGTCTAAGTTGAAATCCGCATATTTTATATCGGCATTGGGAGTACACAGAATTTCTGTTAAAACATTTGCGAGCAGGGGTGGATTCAAAGATTTGGTGACGTTTTGCAAGTCAAATAGTAGTTCTTTTGTTTTCAACTTTTAGAGGTTATATAGTTACAGTATTTGGTTTTAAAAATTAATTAATATTTTAAATATAGGAAAATATAGTGTTTTTTACTTCTCTCGTACATGGGAAAAAGGAAAAATCGTGAAAAAATCACTCTCCGAGGTTCTTTCAGATGTTTTTTCAATTCCGTCGGTCTGTCTGTCTGTTCGCGGCGTATCTAAAAAACTACTTACTTACTTACTACTTTACTTAATAGAATATCACCCTCTCAGGTTTGACACATCTTTACGTTTTAGCTTCCCTAGATGCGAGAAATAATGTCTTATCAATTCCGTCGGTCCGTCTGTCGGTCTGTCTGGCTGTCTGTCTGTCACTTCGTGGCATAGCTTAAAGATTACTTACCCTATTGACTTCAAACCTTGGTCAAAAATTAAGGGTCATATGGGAATGTCCTAGTAACATTTTGGTAAAAATCCCTTATGGCGAAACAAAATGGCGGCCTAGTGAATTGTTAAAAAATTATTAAAAAACTACTCATCCAATTTATCTCAAATTTTGCAAAAAACATCAAGTATTCTGTTGGAATCAACTGGTAATATTTTGGTACGAATCCAAGATGGCGGAACAAAATAGCGGTTTAATAAAATATTTAAAAATTCAGCCTGAAAAACTGCTTAATGGTTTTGTATAGGGATCAACTAGTAAAATTATGGTACTACTTCAAGATGGGGGCCAAATAAAATGTTTGTAATCGTGAAAAATCAACCTCTCACGTTTTACACATCTTTACGTTTTAGCGTTTCTAGATGCCAAAAAATATGTTTCATCAATTCCGTCGGTCCGTCTGTCTGTCTGTCAGCTCGAGGCATAGCTTTTAAAATTTTATGGCAAAACAAAATGGTGGCCTAATGAAATGTTAAATAAAATTATTATGAAAAAACTGCTTATTCAATTTACTTCAAATTTTGTATAAACATCAAATATTATGTTGGAAGTAACTGGTAAAGTTTTGGTACGAATCTAAGATGGCAGAACAAAATGGCGGTATAATAAAATATTTAAAAATTCAGCCTGAAAAAACTACTCAATGCATTGATTTCAAATTGTGTGCTATAACTAATTGTGGTACTGGTCTCAACTAGTAAAACTGTGTTACTAATTCAAGATGACGGAACAAAATTTCGGCCAAATAACATTTTTGTAATCGTGAAAAATCACCCTCTCTGGTTTTACATATCTTCACGTTTTAGCGTCCCTATGTGCCAAAAAACAAACGTCCCAGGTTTTTTCAATTCCGTCGGTCCGTCTGTCAGTTCGCGACATAGCTTACCCGATTGACTTCAAATTTTGACCAAAAATTAAGGGTCATATTGGGATGATCTGGTATTCTTTTGGTAGAATCCAATATGGCGGAACAATTATTAAAAACTTTTGTTAGAGTGTCTTTTTTCAAATTGTCGACGTTTTGCGACTTAATTGTAGCATCCTCAGGACACATATATAAATCCTATATCCTGCATGAAACCCATATTATCAGTCTTTACCTACTCCGTTGGTCTGCATATATTTCCCAGATATTAAATTTCTAAATGATTTTCGTTAATAAATACGTATAAATAATTCCTCTTGTTATTTTGTTAGAGTGGTGTGTTATTTGGGGTTAGGATCCAGTAAAAAAAAAAGTCTATTAAATAAAGTTTTTTCATAATAATTTTTTTAACATTTCACTAGGCCTCCATTTAGCTTTGCCACATTGGATTTTTACCGAACCGAAATATTAATTATATTACTATATGACTCTTAATTCTTGGTCAAAGTTTCAAGACAATCGGGTAAGTAGTCTTTAATCTATGCCGCGAACTGTCAGACAGACAGACAGACAGACCGACAGACGGACCGACGGAATTGATAAAACATATTTTTTTGGCATCTAGGGACGCTAAAACGTAAAGATGTGTAAAACCTAAGAAGGTGATTTTTTCTTGATTACAAACATTTTATTTGGCCGCCATTTTGTTCGGCCATCTAGAATTAGGACCACAATTTTACTAGTTGATCTCTATACCACAATTCGTTATGACACACAATTTGAAATCGAACCATTAAGCAGTTTTTCAGGCTGAATTGTTAAATATTTTATCCAGCCGCCATTTTGTTTCGCTATCTTGGATTGTTACCAAAATGTTACCAGTTGGTTCCAACATAATACTTGATGTTTTTTGCAAAATTTGAGATAAATTGGATGAGTCGTTTTTTAATATTTTCATTTCACTAGGCCGGCATTTTGTTTCGCCGTATTGGATTTTACCAAAATGTTACCAGGTCATCCCCATATCACCCTTAATTTTTGACCAAAATTTGAAGTCAATCGGGTAAGTAGTCTTTAAACTATGTTGCGAACTGACAGACAGACAGACCGATAGAGGGTCGGACGGAATTGATAAAACTTATTTTTTGGCATCTAGGGACGCTAAAACGTAAATGTGTAAAACCTAATCTTGGCCATCTTGAATTAGTACCACTATTTTACTAGTTGATACCCATGCCACAATTAGTTATGGCACACAATTTAAAATGCAACCATTAAGTAGTTTTTTCAGGCTGAATTTTTAAATATTTTAATGAGCTGCCATTTTGTTCCGCCATATTGGAATTGTACCAACATGGATGAGTAGTTTTTTAATAATAATTCTATAAACATTTCGCTAGGCCGCCATTTGGTTTCGCCATATTAATTTTTTACCAAAATTTTCATCCCCATATAACCCTTAATTTTTGACCAAAATTTGAAGTCAATAGGGTAAATAGTCTTTATGCTATTCCGCGAAATGTTAGACAGCCAAACAGACAGACAGACAGACCGACAGACGGATCGGCGGGATTGATAAAACATATTTTTTTGCATGTAGCGACGCTAAAGCGTAAAGATGTATGAACCCTGGGAGGGTGAGTGAGGGTGATTTATCACAATTACAAACATTTTATTTGGCCGCAATTTTGTTCGGCCATCTTGAATTTGTACCACTATTTTACTAGTTGATACCTTTATTTCAGTTAGTTATGGCACACAATTTGAAATCAAACCATTAAGCAATTTTTCAGGCTGAATTTTTAAATAATTTATTAAGCCGCCATTTTAATCCGCCATCTTGGATTCGTACCAAAATGTTACCAGTTGATTCCAACATACTACTAGATGTTTTTGCAAAATTTGAGATAAATTGGATGAGTAGTTTTTTAATAATAAATGTTTTAACATTTTATTAGGCCGCCATTTTGTGTCGCCATATTGGACTTTTACCAAAATGTTACCAGGTCATCCCCATATGACCCTTAATTGAGTAACATTTGAACTCAAACGGATACGTAGTTTTTAGCTACGCTAACAGAACGGAATTGAGAAAACATGTTTTTCGTCGTCTAGGGCCCATGAAACGTGATCTGAAAAGATCTCGGAGAGTCATTTTTTCACGATGACAATACTTCCCTTTTACGAGGGAAGTAAAAGGGTAACTATGTCAATGAATTCTATAAAAATATCCTTAACCCCAACCCCGCATATTTGCTAAAAATGTCAACGAAAACTGGGCACATTGTAGAATGTAATTATGAAATTTTGTAGCCCTGTTTACCAGGTAATATAATACATGTGTGGCAAACATATTTCAAAATTGGCCATTAAATACCTAATTTAATTTATTTTGAAAATATTTAATTTTGGATTTTGATTAAAAATTTGCATGGTCCACTTAAAATCTGAGTTTTGACAATTCAGATATAAAAAACAAAAAAATTGTCATAATAGAAGATTTGTACTCAACCATGCCGGTCCTGCCTAGCTGCTTCGAAATAAAAGAAATTACATTACGTTTAGCAGCAGCCGTATGTCTGGGTCAGTCGAGTGCTTTTATATATATATATATATATATATATATATATATATATATATATATATATATATATATATATATATATATATATATATATATATATATATATATATATATATATATATATATATATATATATATATATACGGGGCGCAAACCATAAAGACACCCTGTACATTTGTATTTCAAATGTATCTACTTTGCATCAACCGAAAAATAGTTTACCAAATATATGAAGGAAATCTGAATTCAAATGTAAAAATTAAAGGAAAGTAATTATAAACATGAAATATGGAAGAATAATGTATTTTTTTAGCAAAGGAAAGGTGCCTGAAGTACTTATTGCAACGATAGAGCCACCTGAATCAGTACCAAGCGTTGGCAAAGGTTCCTTTATCGAATCACATGTATCGAGACATCTCAAAGACCTTCGAGGAGAGGCTATAGCTAAAGAAATATCGGACGGCTTACCTTTTTTAGAATATGAACTTCACAGGTTATTAGTTAATAAGTTAAAGATAAAGGGAATGAATGCAATATTTAGCCTTAAAATTCGCATTACCCTTGGTGAAAAAATGTTGGTTGGAGTGGCTACTGGAACTGCCATATATTTATCATGTTTGCCTTCGCCTGACTTACCTCTATTGGTAACTGACAAAGTGTCGGACGAGAAGTTGGTGGCTGAATTGCAGGAAATGCTTAATCAGACTGTCAAGAGAAATAAAGAAATATATCAAATTAAGGTGGGTTGATTGACAAAGTGTCGGACGAGAAGTTGGTGGCTGAATTGCAGGAAATGCTTAATCAGCAAATTAAGGTGGGTTGATTGGCAATTAAGTATGTGTACTGAGTAACAATCAGTAATAAATATTTCTTTTTAGTTATTTTAATAAGCTGTCAATTTTTATTAAGGAACCTTCCATAAACTATATTTCGCTAAGGACCAGGCATTAATCACTTTGAATTTTTTATATGTTAATGACTATGGTCCTTGGATATGTTGCGATTATCAAAGAATAAACGCGAACTTGAAGACTAAAATGTAAACAAGTGCGAGTAATTACGAGCTTGCGCAGTGGTAATATTTTGTCTGTTATCCTGGAAGATTGATCAGGGACGTAATTCAAAATGTTTTGAGAAATAATGGTTTGCTTTGATGCACTATAGGTAAATTCTAAGAGATAATATAGCAACTTAATTAAGTGAAGGTGCAGTATTTCAAATTTGCCGAATTTGGAGGAAAGTGTTATTTGGTTTTCTGAACACATTTTATATACAAAATTGTTGTTTTGTGCACTAACATATTATTTTCCGTAATAAAATTTGTTTTTAAAGGTTAAGAAAGTTGTTTCATAAAAAAAATATAAATATTAAAACATTTTAATATTTATTATGTCCTGAGAGGTTACTGAAATGAAAAAAAACGAACTTTAAATTGACAAAACAAATAGTTTTAATTGAAAACCATACTTTTAAAAGCTATAATAAGAGTTTTTGTGAATAACTTAAAATTTCGATGATTTTGGCAAATAGAATAATGTATACAGATTACTATTTTAAGCTGTAATGTCAAAATTATAAAGAAAATAAATTCAAAGAACCATATTTTTCAATTTATTTATTAATTCTTAAGCAAATACCAGTAGATATTTACAATAAGAAATACTTATACATACGTATATCAATAGCCTAGTTTTAAACAAATAGTAATTAATATCAATTCACTGTAATATAAAAATTAAATATAAATAGCAGTATATTATGACAGTTTTCAGAGACAAAAAATCAACCTAAATATTAGAAAAATAGAAATAGAGAGATTTATGGATCATTGGGTTCATCTAGATGGAAATTGGGAGAATCTCAAAATGCTTGGACAATTCCAATAGGGAAGACTGTTAAATAAACAAAAATAAATTTTTTTCACTTTTTGCACTATATCTCCGAAGTTATGCAAAAAATCGTCAAAGTTGTAAATTACTTTTTTTTAATAGCAAAGAGAATGGCTGGTAGCAGAGCTCGACGTAATAAATAGTTTGGGAGATGTTAATGCATAATGTTATTATAATCTTTTTCACTTTCTCCAATTAATATATTCCACCCCGTTACTTACTCATGGCTTTTACCACGACGACTTGATCTCTGAATTGGGGTGTATTTAGAATATTAATACTTTCCCACCTGGTAGGCGTAATCTTTGGTCATATGTCACGCTAAGCACAAACCCCTTTTACTATGAAATGCGTATATAGTTTATGGATCGCTTCTTGTGTGTTGTAAATCTTTGTATTGTAATGCTCTAATTTGAATCTTTAGGATGACAATCAAAACCAGAAGTGCTTATCAGACGAAGATTCCGATGAAGAACAGGCCTCTTTAGACATATCCTTCGGAAATAAGGATTGTTGCATATTAGAGGTATAACCCGTTTAATTAGTTATATACCGAGAACGGAAGCTCTCACGGTTTTGGTCAATTAAGAAATAATGATTCTTGGGATTAGACCGTGTCAGATTGAAATTACTACCCGACGTCTCGCCTTAGATTACACAAAGAGTCCCTCGGGATTTACTCTACGAGATCTGAGCACTGAATGAGCTCGGGGAGATTCAAGGGGCTCTTATACCCGACTTGTACTCACCGAACCGTAACTCCGTGTTAAGATCAGTTTCCACGTGTAATGTAGACCATATTTTTATTCAAGTTTGTTTTATGTTTAAAATGTTCAATAGATTTTCTAGTTCTTGTTTATCGAATCCTGAAACCGACTATAGAACTTTGATTTCTTTTACATTTATAATATGTCCAGTGGTATGCTGGTGTTCAGCTACAGCAGATTAAACAATTTTTTAATACATCGTTCATTTTCCTCAAGTCTAGTGGATATTAAGCGTTCTGTTTCTGCCACATACATTTTTAATAATCCTTCCTTTTGAAAAGGTTCAACATCTTTCGGAAATCTCAAGCATCGCCCAGTCTTTTTACGGTAATGAAGATTGTATGTATGTTAGACTGCCGAAGTAGTCATCCTATTGTGTCTGTAGTGCCATATATGTAGGGAAGAACAACACTACCTAACAGTGACTTGATATCATTCTCCTCTCGTGGAGTTCGATTACTATATCTTCTAATTCACCGCTTAATATCTTTAGTGCATAGCCATGCCGTCTTAAAGCTTCAGTCAGTTTCAGAAAGGGCTGTAAATACTAAGGAGTTAATCTGAATCTCGCCGAGCTCATTCAGTGTTTTGATCTGGTAGAGTAAAAATCCTTGAAGATGACTCGAGCCATCGAATGCAAAAATCGAATAGTAATTCCAATTTGACACGGTCTAATTCGAAGAATCGTGATTTCTTAATCATCTACAGAACCATTAATTTTATTTTATAGATGGACGATCCTGAAGATGCAGAGGTTTTAAAGCTTCTGATGCAAGAAAAGGTACCAGATGGGTTTCACGTTGTAAGTACGGAATCGGTTCCTGGTCTTGAAGATTTGGAAATAGTAAAAAATCTTCAAATGTTTACGCAAATTTATAGGGCGAAGTTGTTCCCTCCCTACAATTTACAGAAACACTTTGTGAGACTCTTACAGAGTGTCTACTTTAAGTTGAGAAGGATGGTACCCTGCGCCCTTTGTGATTTGCAATTCAGGATAGATGTCCCGGAACCCGATGAAATTCAACTTTGTGTTATAGGTAGAAATGAGTTCTTATTCTCCCAAGTTTTATAGTACTTAGTAGGAGAAGGTGGGTAGTGTGAAATACTTAACAAACCAAGATAAGTCAAATTTTTAAAAGATGCTATTGAACTAAAAATATCCAGATATATATTCCGTGTCATTGCTGCAATTTTAAAGCTTTATTTAAATGAATATATTTTCCCTGAGAAAAATATTAATAGGGTGTTCACATTCATGTTTGCCCCAACCAAGAGGCAAAGTGATATTTAACAAGAAAATAAAACGTATTATAAAAAAAAATTAAACCGACTTAAGAAAAAAGCACTGCTGGCTTTTAGAGTCAAATTTTCAATATGCAATATTTTTTATTGTTTTTTTACGTAGGTTCAATTTTTTTTATAATTTTTTATGTATGTTATATCACTCGACTTAAAATTCACTTTTTAAAAAATATTTTTATTTACAAAATCAAAAATTAAACTAACAGTATAGAAGCTTAAAAACGAATCATGATTTTATTTGCAATTTACACTATTTATATGAAAGACGAATGCTGCGTCAGTGGGAACTTGCTTGCTGGGCAGATTCTGCTGACGAGGCTTCTCGGTACTCGCCGTCTCCTTGAGATAACCGACATCTGATACGGTGGGAACCAAGGGCATCGTACTTGAAGGTGACATTGCTCGTTAGAAAGGATATAACAACTCCCCCATTAAGATGAAAGTTGACGCGTGGTGACAACTTTCAGGTCTTCTGCTTATTGAGGTTGAGTTCAATCTCTTCACTTTCTTCAATCGGGTCGCCAAGGCAGATGCTCGGTCTCTTTCTGGGAATTATTCTTCTCCATTGTATAACCTTAGATCCTCTGTTAGGTGGAGAGGGTGGATTGTCATCGTTGTTAGTGGCTACTCCAATCTTGATGTTACGTGTTCGTCTTCGACATTTGCAAAAGATGTATAAGGCAATCAGTGCGATAATGAGTGTTATTGTAAGGATCATGAACCAACTTATGTGCTTCTTCACGAATGGTTGACCAATTGATCCAACTGATCGACATACTGATTTAGCTTGTGCTGGGCTATGTTCAGGTCCTCTACATCTATTTATTTAGCTTCAGAGGCTTCAAATCTGGTAAGTGGATGTTCTCTGGCATATGGTTACAGCAGTCAAAAGGGATGTCGACTGGGTGGTAATTGTAGGTTACGTTGTCGTAAACATCGACTGATTTCTGGGCACGAACTCTTGTACTCCCGACGAAGGACTACACTCGGGTTGAAGTTTCATCAAAGTATTTGTGTTGATGATCTGAGTCTCTATATCTCTGGATCCACATTTTATTATGACGGGAGAGGGTCTGCAACAGCTATCAACCAAAGATTCTGGCTGATTTCTTGAATGTTATAGTCTTTGGCAAGAATGACTACAACTTGACATGTTCTGGGTAGATGATCAAGTCTCTTCAGAAGCTGAACCTCGCAGACTGGTTACCTAGTGGTTTGCGGGACTCCATATTGCGGATGGTTGTATAAAGTAAAGAATCATCATTTCGCGCAATTAGTTTATTAGTTACTGACAAAATGTGATGAAGGCCTGTTTGATTATCCAGAATCGGTGTAGGATATAAGTGATAGAGAGTGTATTTTTCAGGTTCGACTAAAGGTATTTCTAGTACAAAAATTATTCTAGTATCTAATTGATATGCCTTTAATTCTATTATGTCGAAATATTGAGCTACTTTTGAATAATATATCGGTAAAGGAAGATTATTCTTCTGCAATGATTGCGATATATGCTTCAATAAGTCAACTAAATCATATGGAGTGATGATTGAACTGTGCAAAATTTTTAAACGTGCAAATGTAACAGCGTTTATAGCATCGTTGAAAGTATTTTCCATAAATGAATAACTTTCTGTTCATGATTCGCACAAGTCTAGGATATCGAGTTGTGATTGATAAAATTTGAAATGATCGGAAATATCCATAATTGACTCGCGAATTTCTTTAATATCATTATTAAAGGTTTTCTCGTCAATTTGAAGTTTTTGAATGGTTTCGTGAAAGCCTTTGATAACAGAGGTAGTTACAGATATTTGATTTTTCAAAAGATTTTCTATTTGGTATTCATCATGGGTTAACTTTTCGATGCACTCATTGAAATATTCACCATCGGAGGCGTCAAGAATACCAGTTATTGATTTTCAAATGGTTCCAATACCATTAAGAATACCACGTTTTTCTCTAAAAATGTACTTTTTAGTGTCGGCCATTATTTCAGTGTACTTTTAGTTAACGGCGTTTGATATTTGTTTAAGGAGACTAACATGAGTTTGAACTTGCGGCTTAAAGGCTTTCATTCGTGGTACGTCTGCGTCTATAGTGTTTAATAAGCTTTCTAATATTTTGTCATTATTACTGATTGTTTCTTTGATTGGTCCGAGGTCTTTGTAAACAAGGAGGGTCCATTTATCATTTGAGATTTTTACGGTCGCTTCTTCATGAAAGAAAACTCCTAGGGTATTGTTTATTGGTATTAGAGTGTATTGGGACTGAGTGGCTGTTGAAAGTGCCTAGAAGAAAAAATTTACTCATAGTATGGTTTCACTCTGTCAAAATTTATTTTAGATTTTTGTTTAGTTTCAGGGTTTATCAGAATTGCTGAATTTTGTAAAATTTCGATTATTTCGAATGGACTGTTAAATTTATTTTGGCTTTTGTCCTTGATTTGTGATTCTTTAATGTATACCTTATCTCCTACATTATATTCATAGGGGTGAGCAGAAACATTTTGGTCGAAGGGCTCTTTGGCTTTTTCTTTTTGTTGACATGTTCTGGCTCGGGCTGTTTTATAAAGGTATTGCATACGATTGTTTAGATCTTCCATATATTTGGAAATAAGACGTTTTTTATTATCTAGGATTTCGGGTGGTCTAGACGAGGTGTGTCCAAAAATAAGTTCGTAAGGTGTGAAACCGTGCGTTTTATTTTTGGTATTGTTATAATATATAGTTGCGAAAGGAAGAACAATAAACGGGTGTTCGTCAGGGTTTTCAGTTTGATTAGCTCGTATCATTTCACTAAGTGTCGCGTGAAATCTCTCAACAGAGCCGTTTGATTGAGGTTGTCCTACGCTAGAGAAAGTTCGTTTGATATCGTAAAGCTCACTGAGGTCATTCATTAAGGTGTTTTCGAATTCCCGACCATAATCACAATGTATACGTAACGGGGTTCCGTAATGTTGAAAAAATACAAGAAGTGTATTAACAACAGATTTTGCTGTCTTATCCTCTATAGGGTAAGCTTGTGTAAATTTTGTTAGGTCGTCACGTACTGTTAGGGCGTAATTTCGAGTTGGGTATTCAAATATGTCTATGTTTATTCTTTCAAAAGGTGTTTTGGGCGTTTCCGTTACCACTAGGGGACTGCTTAGATTTTTACGACAGATTTTTACTTTTTGGCAAGTTTCGCAACTTTTAATAAAGTTTTCTACGGCTTTTATTATGCCTGGCCAATTGTATTTTTTTTTATGCGTCTTAACGTCTCGTTAATCCCGGGATGGTTTTTCCGCGATGGTAATGATCTAAGATCTGAGGTATTTCGTCTTCATTAGGGGTTTTTGTGATGTTTTGGCAAATACTTAATTTTATATTTTTGTCTGCAAAAATATACTAAAATATTTCAAGGATAGGAAGTTCGAGAGTGTTTTCAACGAAATAAGTACAAGAGATGTCAAGTTCGTCTTGACCGGTATAAAGTATGTAGAACAGACGTTGTGTGACAGTTTCTGGGTTAAACGGGATAGGAATAATGAAATATTTATGATTTTTTGTTGATTTACTGGAGAAAATATTTATTTGTTTTGGATTAAATTCCATGTTTTACTCGAAAATATCGTCAAGAATCGTATGATGTAATTCTTCTAATTTATTTTGTCGAAAGAGTGTTATAATATTTTTGTGTGATTTATCCAACAGCTGGTCGTTGGTTGTTTCGATTTTAGAATAATCGATCAGGGATCTGGTTTCGTAGACTTACGAATTTATTGTATTCTTCGGCTATTACATCGTCGTCATAAGTTTTAGGTTCTTCGACAAGGTCTTCGGAATCTGTCTCATTTGATGCAAAAACAGATATTTTTGTTTGAAGCTTTACGCATTCTTAGAAACTATTTACTTTTATTCGAGATAAAGCATCAGCGTTTTTATTAATTTTTCCCGGTTTATAAACAATTTCGTACTGATATTCTCCTAGTTTTAGCCGCCATCGTGCTAAGCTACTACCTGGGTCTTTAATAGAAAGTAACCAAGTAAGGGGACGATGATCTGTGACTAGAATGAACTTTCTCCCAAATAAATATGGACGGAAATATTTCACGGCCCATACAATTGCAAGTAATTCTCTCTCTATTGTCGAGTAGTTGGTTTCGGCATAATGTTCTGGAGGCATAACCAATAGGTAAATCTTTGCCAATGGGACCTTGGGAAAGTACAGCGCCTATCGCAAATGCGCTTGCATCCGATGTTAGTAGTCAGAAGTCAGTAATTGTTTTAGTTCGTCGAAAGCTTGACGACAATCTGAGTCGAAATCAAATTTGATATCTTTTTTCAACAATCTGGTAAGGGGCTTTGATATTTTCGTAAAGTTTGGAATAAACCTACGATAATAACCAGCTAAACCCAGAAAGGATTTTATGTCTTTAGGATTTTTTGGTTCTGGAAATTTCTGTATACATTCGATTTTAGCGGGATTAGGTTTAACTCCGTCCTGAGTGATTAGGTGACCAAGGTATGCTACCTCTTTTCTCAGGAACTTACATTTGTCAGGCTGTATTTTGATATTTGATTTTCGAAGGCGTTTAAAAACTTCGCGTAAGCGTGTGATGTGGTCATGGATTGTAGGTTAATACACAATAATGTCCATATAGACGAGACGTTCATTGAGATCTATCTTCACTTATTACCTATACCTTATCTCCTACATTATGCCTAAAAGGATGTTGTCCTTTTAGGCATTCTCTTACTCTCTGGAAAGTGGACGGGGCGTTTTTAAGGCAAAAGGACATTCTTATAAATTCGTAGTGTCCGTTCTCTACAGAGAAAGCAGTTTTTGGAATATCTTTAGGGTCTATCTCGATCTGGTGAAATGCTGAAGCTAGATCCAGGGTTGTAAAATACTGGCACTTGCCTAGCTGATCCAGAAGATCGGAAATATTGGGAAGTGGGTACTTATCATCTACCGTGGATTCATTCAATTTACGAGAATCTATGTCTACTCTCCATTTTTGTTTGCCTGAGGAATCAAGTTTCTTGGGGACGACCCAAACTGGAGATGACCAAGGTGAAATAGAAGGTTTTATGATTCCTTGTTCTAGCATTTTATTAAACTGAGTTTTTACATCTTCTTTGTGAATGTGGAGGCTTTGCACCATTGGTGTCCATTTGGTGTTTAATTTCGTTGGTAAAGGTAAGATTGTCACCTTCGAGGTAAAATATGTCCTCAAAATCTACGCAAAGATTGGTAATGATTTTTTTTTCTTCGTTAAGATGCTCTAAACGAAGTTGGGACTTAATGTTGGGAATGCGATTAGGAGATAGCTGTTTATCAGGTAAATTGTGATTGAGTAGCGAATGAGAAGAAAAAGGTTCGATTTCGATATCTAAAAAATTAATGGTTTTCGTGATGGCATTTGCATTAACCACAGAAGTTAGAAATTCGCCTTTTTTATTGACATTGACAATTGCGTTTGGAATGTGAACTTTTTCGATTTCTTGCCTAGAGAGGATAGCATCGGTGTTGACTAACTCACAACGTAATTTAAAAATTTGTTCGGTCCTACCTTCAATTTTAATTCCATTAGAGTTGTTTATGTTAGTTATTTTATTTTTTCTTCTGCCTTAAACACTGGTAAAGTTTTAAAATTTGTAACAAGTGGTTTATTTTTTTTTAAGTCGATGGTGCATTCATAGTATTCTAAAAAGTCGAGTCCTAGAATACCATCTAAATCAATATCTAAATCGTATATGTAAACTTGATGTGGGTTTCCGGTTTGAAAAGGAACTAGGATTGATTCGGTGATAAGAAGTTTTTGGTCCGTGATGCCTTGAAACGCCGAGAACGTTACGATCTCGGGAAAACGTTGGGGAAATTGTTTTACTGTATTTTCTTTAAATTCGTAATTCCTGCTCCGGAATCTTTAAGTAGTTTAAAAGTGTTAGGTGTGTCTTTTATGTAATATAGATTTTTCGGGTTAACAGCGAGAAGGGGATTTAAAGGAAATGTTGTTTTGGGAAATTCAATGACGGGTTCATGTTGTCCAAATTCAGGGTTTGTATTTGGTTTTCGATTTCCGTCATGGCATTGGTATTTGAAATTGTTCGATTGGGCGGATGTTTGGATTCGAAGTGGGAAGAAAATCCTGATATTCATCGTAATTCGTTTTATCTTGTTGATCAATATTTTCAATATTTTGATACTCGTAATCGGGTTTATCTTCATACATTCCTGCGTATTGGTTACAATACTCGTCATATTGGGGTTCGGAATAGTTATCTTTGGAATATTGGTAATTGTCGAAATTGACAACATGAGCACGATGCTGGGGATTATTTTGTATTACTGAAGGACGTTGGAAATTGTTAAATGGTGTTTGAGGTTGGAAATTGTTTTGGTTTGATTGGTTATGGGGTGTGTACTGCGGTCTTGGCTGACCGTTGTTTGGTCTATTCGACTGAAAGGAGGTGCTTGATTGGGAATAATTTGATTGTTGATTGGTATTAGGCCTTTAGAAATTGCCAAAATTCTGGGAAGTACAACCATTGGGACGTTATTGCCATCTGCATTCATTTGCTAAGTGACCATTGCGATCACAGCTTTGACATTTAAGGGACTGTATATTAGGTCTTTTATTAATCTGAATAGGTCTAGCAGGCGGATTAGGTCTAGAAGTTTTTTGGGATTCGAAATATGATAGTTTGAGCTCGCGTCTTATGCGAATTTGTGCTTCCAAGAGATTAGGTGGATTTCCTGCACGTATTATATTGCCAATTCGGGGTTCAAGGCCAGTAAGTAGGCTATTTAGAGACATGGATTCGATTAATGTTATTTGGGCTGCCTTTTGACTGGGTGCGAGTATGGATTTTTGTATGTTGGCATGCATTTTGGCATTTAAGACTTAAAGTCTGCTAAGGAAAGTCAAAGGACATTCGTTTGGTAATTGTCTCATTCTTTGTACGTCCTGAATAAGTGAAGATAGATCTCGCGTATCTCCGAAGTGAGAATTAAGTAATTGCTTTATCTCTAGAAAAGAAAGTGGATTTCGGGAGCTTATCAGCTGCGCTGCTCTCCCTCGCAACCTATATTTTATGTGAATCACTAAAAGATCTTTTTGGTTACCCGTAGACATATCAATGCACATTCGCAGGCATTTAGGAAGGTTTAATAGAAAAAATCTCGGAAAGTTTATAAGATTCGATTACTGCTACCGCTGCTCCTGCATTTGCTGCAGTTATTCTTTCATTATCCGGCATATTTGCTCAATATATCAACACAATAAACACTAGCACAATATAATATAAAAAGGATATGATATTTTACGAAATTTTATGTTGATAGACAGTACGTAAAATAGTATGCCAACCAACGTAAAATAAACAGTTCTTATTAACTAGTTAGTATAATTAATTTAAAACTGTGTATATATAAATATACAAATGTAATCAGGAGATCAGTTAGCAGAATAACTGATCAAAATAATTCCAACAAATATTTTAAAATTAATCAATTAACAGAATAACTAATTATACACCAATTATATGGATGCTACACTTATAAATACAAAAATCAATTAGCAGAATAATTGATTAGTTTATCGGATAATCAATTAACAGAATAATTGATTATTTTACTAATTAATAAAATGTAAGATCGATTTTGAAAAGTCGAACATGTATTTAATTAAATATTATTTTTAAAATAAACGTGATGATTCGTTACTTAAAAACAGAGTCGAAACATCGCTCGTCGTGTTCTTAGCAGTTAGTTCTATCAGGGGCTTCACTATGTGTTCCTTCCGTAGATGCGTGTTCTGCCAAGTTGATGACGTCACAATGCATAAAATGGGGCTTCTTTGTTCTTCTGGATAAAGGATTGGGATCCACTGTTGCCAGTTAGAGTTCTCTTGTTCTGCCAACGTTGCCAGATCCTACCACGACTGCGCCAATTTGTTATATCACTCGACTTAAAAGTCACTTTTTAAAAAATATTTTTATTTACAAAATCAAAAATTAAACTAACAGTATAAAAGCTTAAAAACGAATCATGATTTTATTTACAATTTACACTATTTATATGAAAAACGAATGCTGCATCAGTGGGAACTTGCTTGCTGGGCAGATTCTGCTGACGAGGCTTCTCGGTACTCGCCGTGTCCTTGAGATAACCGACATCTGATACGGTGGGAACCAAGGGCATCGTACTTGAAGGTGACATTGCTCGTGAGAAAGGATATAACATGTATAAAGCGCCTTCTGTACAAATTCTTAAAAATAAAAATGGTTTGCAGAATTAAACTTTGTGTTCCTAAAACCCCGAAAGCCAAATGAAGCACGATATTTTCATTTCACCCCCTCTCCTGACATAAACTTCACTTATTGACACAAGACAAAAAGGTTATTTGATATTTTGAACATTCATTAAGATATAATAATCAAAATCCCCCTAGGTCAGGGTATTACTTTGAGATATGCTCAAATTACTTTTTTGGTTTAATTACACTTCCTAAACCAAATTTTATGGCAATGTAAGACATAAGGTTTGTTTCGATTAGACCTTAGAGGGTCAAAGTCACTTTCCAAGGTTTCGCCTTCTGCTGCACGAGGAAGGGATCTTTACTCCACGAGATCGGAACACTAAATGAGATCGGAGAGATTTAGGCCTGCTTTTTATACCTGGTCTGCCTCCGCCGAATAGTGACCCGGTGTAACTATGGCTTTCCACGTATGATGCCTATCATAGCCCGTATCTTTATTAATTATAATAAATTATTAAGAAACTTGTGAATTTCAATAGATTCTGCAAGAAGTTTGGCTTCTTTTACATTTATGACATGTTTTAAAGCTTGAGTCAGTTTCTCTGTTTCCTGTTGTAAAGAATTTTGGTCACAAATCGCGGGGGCTCTATAAATGAAAGAATTAATAATTGTTTGCTTTTGTGTCATATCATGATATCAATTTGCAATTAAGTACCTATTCGTATGTGTTGGTTTCCTATATACGAAATCCTGCCTTCTGATGCAATGTCCATTGTAAATTTTATATTAGGATGTTGCTGATTTGACAAAAGTGTGATCTACATATCTGATTGGTTTTAGTTGAGACGACCCTAAGGCGTATTCCTCAAAAACTTCCATTAAATATTGGCTACCATAGGTAACAACGGAGATCCCATGGCTGCTCCTGAGGTTTGTTTATATAAATTTCTTTAAAAACGAAATATGTTGACACTTCAATCAAATCTAAAAGTGAATTGTCAAGATTTATTATTGTAAAATATGTCTAATATTTTTGAAATTGAATCGTTAACTAAGGTATCTTTTAGATCTAACTGGATTGTTTCTAATTTCTCTACAAAAGTTTTAGAGTTTCTAACATGAATCAAGGGCGGATCCAGAACAGTCACAAGAGAGGGGGGGGGGTTAAAATGAACCTGTCAGGAATTTCACGTTTGACGGCCTTGGCGGAAGAATTTGTCTAAATCGATAATCGCAGGAACGCCAAGAGAAAATCCGGGCTAGGGGGAAAGACATGTGGGGCCCCCAGAAAATTTTTTCCGCCTATTAGAGATTAGTCCATAGAATCAAGAGATCATAGAGCTGGTTGGCCTTAAAGCCTTCTTTTCCTCTGTTGGCAAGTTGGATTGGTTAATAAGGCTAATTATGCATCTTTCGATTTTGTTGGTTGGAGCTGTTTGGATTACTCTGTGTCGTTAAAATGTAGTTTTATTATCCCCACTTAATCTGTTTTGTCCATGACGTCAGTGGCATTTTCCCTCTCCGCTAGCAAGACCAAAATATCGGTATTGTTATTTAAACATTCTATCACCGTTTTTTCTGCCAG
Organism: Kuschelorhynchus macadamiae; assembly: GCA_030620095.1. Taxonomy (NCBI): domain Eukaryota; kingdom Metazoa; phylum Arthropoda; class Insecta; order Coleoptera; family Curculionidae; genus Kuschelorhynchus; species Kuschelorhynchus macadamiae. The sequence continues at coordinate 721,159 of JAUTXW010003745.1, forward strand.
TGAGAGATTTGATTTAGATGGCTTAGATTTTTGACGCTTTTTTCTGTCTCATATGTATGACGTCCGCTTGCTCTGCTGGAAGTCTTCTGATTGTGGCTTCGACGGCCGACACTAACTCTTCTCCGGGTATGCCTCTTGGGTAAGGGCGAAATGTTGGCCTTTGGACAGGACTGATTGTTCTGTTTCCGTAAGAACTTTAGAAGACAGGCTGATTATGTATACTGTGGCGGTTTTATTGGTTTCTGATTGTCCAGAAGCCCTTCGGATTTTCGCTGCTGGTAATGTCGTCGAGAGTTGAAAATATTTGATATAGTATAAAAGCTAACTTTAAATGAATGTGTAATAACTTACGGGCGTTTTCTTACTACTGCCATGATGGCTCGTTTGTAAATGGTCCTTGCATTTTTTAATGTTATATGATGTCTCATCTGTAGATATTTTGGTACTACGTCTTCATTACACCATTTTTTATTTTTTGTAATATGCTCGTTATGGGACTACCCTGAATACTTCTGAAAACCATCCCGGAATAATCCAGCTACAAACAAAACAAATACAAACGGCCGAATTGATAACTTCCTCCTTTTTTGAAGACGGTTAAATGCAATTAAGACGGAAAATTGAACAAAACAACACTTCTATGTTTAATTCATAAAAAAAGTTAAATCAAAGTTAAAAGTGCTTTGCGAGACAAAATTTTAAAAACTTCGCTTTGCGCAAAGGGAACTAGATAGATAGGGGGAAAAATACAGTTCTAAAACATAACCTCAAAGCTTTTGGTTAGAAAAGAATTACAGCTAATATATTCAACGTTCTGGTAAACATTCAATATGTAGGTAAATTAATTCATGTCCATGATTTATCTCAAAAATAAGGACAAGGACATATAGAGTGTTAATATACAATTTTTTTCATTTTAATGGTAGACCCCAAATATTCCCAATTTGGCTTACTGCCCAGTTTTCAGCCTTCCTTCAACTACTACTACTAATATTTTTTTTGCATTTTTGATACACTTCATACATTCTTAGAAATATTTAAATGAAATTTGGTACACGTTATACTGTGAGTAATGTCATTGAAGCTATTTAATAGGTTTTTGAAAAATCAACTGGGTGTTTTTTTTTTGGGTTGCAATTCCTTTAACTCCATTTCCCACCCTCATATATTTTGACCATCAAATTAGCTATACATGATCGGACATTTGACTTAATATCTTCCAAAAGGACAAAAAATCTAAGAGATCAAAAGGTACGGAACAGAATAAGGAATGTATGAGGTGAATCAAAAAATGACAAAAATATTAACATTTTAACACCTACAACACATTTAACATGTATTTGTATCTATTTATATTAGTTTTCTTCTTTATTTTTATAAGCCAAATCACCTCCCAAAGTCTAGAATTTCTTTACACCCTGTGTAGATAAAGAAGAGATAAAAAAGAAATGTCTTATGTATTTAATAATTATAACAAATCACATAAAAACATTAAATTTACCGCACCGGTCTTGCGTAATCTTTTAATTCGTAAAGTTTTTTGTGGTGGTATTACAGTGTCTGTTTATCGTTAGAACCGAAAAAACAAAAACGCGCAAAGGAGAACTTAAAAGCATATCGCTTTGCCCGTATTCCACTTTACCCCGCTCTTCCCTACTAAAATTGTATATATCTTGATATTTTAGATGGGTTAGTTTTAGTGTCCACTAGGGTACTGATACACTGATAGTAATGAAACTGCTCAATAAATCACTAGATTTTTTAAGTCTAATTTAATATTTTTAGGGATGGCATTAGGTTTAGGGAAAAAAGCCAAAAAGAGTAAACCAGCCGTAGTTCCAAAAAAAACAGGTAAGGTTTTTTGACAATAAATCTTCTATGTCGGAATAATACCTTAAACTTGTTTATTTTAGAAGAGGATTTAATTTTCAAAATCGATGACGATCATTCGCAAGATAATCTACCACAGCAGATCAGCAAATCGAACCCGTCCAGCCTAAAGATTCGAAGTCATCGTTCGCCTTCTAAATATAGGGCACAATCTTTGAAGCAGCGACACGTAGGTTTTTTTAATCTGCTGCTCATAATAAGTGAATCACAATATTTTTTTAAGTTAAGCTTGAAGTCAAGTCTGCATGTTCCAAGGACTGGTGAAGTAATTAGTGGCGTTTTTTGCCATAAATGTATAAGGCGCTTTTCTATTCCTTCCTTTCTTTAATGTATTTATTTTTTTTTATATTTTACTAAGCTGAACGATGTTATATAAAAAAATGATGATCTGTTCCTCAAGTAAAATATTCCGGAGTCAAAGTACCTCCACCATTGAAATTTTATTTCTCATTCACCAATACATGTGGCTTAAGCAAAAACCTTAACTCTGTTCTACGCTGTCTCCAATTTTGCAAGCCTCATATTGTCCAACCGTAACCAGAATAAGCCTTAAAATGCGCCCAGTCACCTTTGCTTTCCTGGCTATGAACTTCTCCCGGTATTCCGTCTGAAAGGTGGAGTTTCACCTACGTTCATAGTAATCTATTTAGCCCTTAAAACTTTCACTAAATTTATTTGTTACATCTCCCGCTGTCCCTCAGACAATGTTTTCAACGAGCTTTTCGTCTTCCTTTCTACTAAGGTGGACTTCTTAATCTCTGGACCTCACCTCACCACCGACCCAGAGCCTTCTTTGTGTTCCATTTCCGCTCTCCTAGGTTCCTCTGAGAACGGTCTGATTATTGTTTCTTGTCCCATAAAACAGGAAATTGTAGAATCCGTGCCACTTTTTACTATTTTCTTCTGTAATTCCGCTGATTGGGAAAGTTGCGGAATCTCTACTCTTCATTCCCTTAGAATCATGTTTGTTTCTTTTCCAGCGTTAGTTTCGAAAATTGTTTACAAATCTCTAATGTAATCCAATTATATATAGAATATACCACATTTTATTAAGACTTCTAAACCTCCCAACAATAAAGAAAATAGACAGTCCTAAACACGCGGTACGAAATAATTACAATGGCATAATTTTGGAGGCCATAATGGCAGTCAACACTTTTGGTTGCTTGCCAAAAACATTAATCAAAACTTCTGCAATAGCTCCTTTCCACCCTTAACTTGTGGTGATGAAATCGTCTCCACGCCTAAGGCAACAATTGCCTTAGCCACTTTGCCATAATAAACAAAATAAGCTTTAGGGTTAAAAAGTCTTTTTTTTTAGAAGCCAAAAATGCTCGTGAAGAGCCTGTTCCCGAAAACGGATACAACACTCTTCCTTTTAACTTTCAATGATCTGCTTTGTTTTACCAGCGTCCTGTTCACAGCTATGATGACGATAGTACACTCCACTCCAACATACAATTTCCCAAACCTGTTTCCAAGACTGAAATGGATGATAAGCGTAAAGTAATGACTTTATCCCTAACCGAGGACGTCCTTAAAATCAGTCAAACAACCTTGTCCAGTTTACCACCACTAAGACATAATCATGTTGACTAGTTATTGAATAATCAAATCCAGAGATTATTTTAGCCTAGTTCGTATCACTTTTCAGTAGGATATTCGCTGGCATGATCACATCATGTCAGTTGTCACGGAAGGAAGCTTTCCTCACTAGAGTACTTGGTCGTTAGTCCTGCGGCCGTCGTGATCTGCTCGTAGATAAATAACAATTCTCCAAAACGAAAAAGAATATCGTAATGCATCTGCCAGCTTTTGATAAAAATGTTTTTATGAGCCAATTGATGTTACAATATATTTAAAAAATGTTTTCATAGTTTTATTTATAGTGTCATACTGCCGTCGTAACAAGAAGTGTCGTATCTACAAAAACATAGATTTGAGAAAACAACATAAACGTGTTTTGTGTCGGTGTTTCCTTTAGTCGTAATTAAAAAAAAGTAATTGCATTTTAGATACTTTGTGATAAATATACTGGTTTCTAAGAAGCGAAAACTGATTTAAAACTACCACAATACTAAAAATGCATTTAACTCAAAATTGACAAAAATATAGATACAGTATTGTTTCTTTCGACAGAAGTATAGGAATAGCATAATTTTTATTTCACTCGGAAGATGCAAGTATTGTAATCGTGAAAAAATCATAGAGAGAGAGAAATCTACAGTGCATCAGAAAGATGGTAGAGATAAAAGTTACAATTTTTTAAATGGGATTGTATACTTCTTGGCTTATTTTCTAATTTTACACAAAATTATTATTAATTTTATATATTATTTAAAATAATTAAATAATTTAATTAATAATATTAAATAACTAAGAAAAAAGTTTAGAAATATTGCAGCATTTTGTAGAAGAAGCAAATTTATCATTAGGGAAAGTTGCAAATCAGTGAGATGTTGGTTTCATATCTGTCAGGACTGTTGTTAAACGTAATAATTTTCATTCCTTAAAAAATACATTTGTTCAAGAACTATTTGAAAATTATTTTGTTCGCCGGATTGAATTTTGTGAAATTATGGTGGGGGAAAGTATAACTGGGAAGAAAATCGATTTTTTTTAATAACATCATTTTCTCTGACGAATCTATTTTTATGCTAAACGACACAGTTAACCGACACAATTGCCGATATTGGACTGATGAAAACCCTCACTGAATGCGTGAGACACACACGCAGTAGCCTGAAAAAATGAATGTTTGGGCAGGTATAGTTTATAATGAAATAATAGCGGACCTAATATTTATATATGAATTTTACTTAATTATTTTACTGATGTTAATTTATTTTCGGAGAAATATTTACTGATGTTACAAAATCAAATATTACCTGACATTACACTAAGAAAACGTGCCAATATTAAGTCGCCATGGTTCCAGGAGGACGGCAGACGCCCCTGCATATTTTGGCTTCTGGCACACGCAGTAGCCTGAAAAAATCAATGTTTGGACAGGTATAATTTATAATGAAATGATGCCCCTGCATATAACATAGGGAGATACTTGGACACTACTTCTCCAAATCGGTGGATCGGCAGAAGGGATGAAATTGAATGGCCAGTCAGAAGTTCTGACCTCAAGCCCCTTGATTACTGTCTCTGAGGGAATTTGAAATAAAATATATGTAACAAAACCAGACAATATTAATATATTAAAAGACAGAATTACGGCAGAATGTCACTTATAACTCCGGAAATGCTTCAAAATGTAACAATTGCATTTTATTACAATTTGGGACATTGTCAAACCGTTCAAGGGGGTCATTTTCAAACTTATTTAAATAAGTTTAATTGTTAAATTAAGTGATATTACATATTTTAAACTAGTGGATTTATGTTATGATACATGTTACATGAAATTAAACTATAATATTGTGTAAAATTAGAAAATATCAAAAAATATACTATCCCATTCAAAAAAAACTTGTCCCTACCATTTTTTTGAACCACCCTTCTGTATTTAAAACTATTTTTTTAACATAGACATAAAAACGTTTTATTTGAAACATTTTTTGATTCAACGGCGCATTTTCAAGATTTTTAAGGGTGTCCGGGACTTTTTGAACACCCTCTATAAGCTCGTATTATTAAGATTAGCGTGCAGTTTGTGGTTGATAACTTCTAGAGATAGTACACTACTCGAACCGTTGTAAATAAATCAGCAGTAAAGACAGTACTGGTCCGACAAATAAGTTCTTTTCCATTTTAATTCTTTCTCACATATTTTGGGATAATGTAGCATCTCATAGTAGAGGAGCCACCTCACACAGATTTATTTAAATAAATATTATATTTTCACATTTATAATAAAGTTTCAAAACCGTTTCGAGGTCATAAATTACGTATTCTGTTTTTTTCCACTTCGTTTTACTTAAAAACAGTTCGATCCTTTGCAGAACAAATATGTTGCGTATGTTCCAATTTTATACATGCCAATGTGAATAATGGGGTTTGCGTTAAAAAAAAAACAACTTATTTTGGAAAAATAATTTATGGAGTTTATGAATAATTCTTTAAAAGCGATTTTTAAAAAACTGCACATTTTTTGGGAAGATCGGTATGACACAAAAAAGAGAAGTTACTCTACTAAAAATATGGTAAAATAAAAAATACTGGACAAAAATGATGTTGTTCTTATATACCCTGTATTAAAATCCATCTATGAATTTGGAAAAAATTGTGATATCAGTTGCTTCACAAAACATTTTTTTATTGTTGTGTAGTGGTAGCAGGCCCATTTTTAGAAGTATACGACTTCAAATTTACCCTAAAAAGATCTAGTTTTTTTGTTGAAGATGTGCTTTATATGTTTTCTTGTAGATACCTTATAATGAACGTCATGGTGTAGATATTACTCCCTTGAGTTATGTACCTGGAGGAAGTATTGAGCAATATTTAGGAAATTTAAACTTTTTCTTTATAAGAGAAACCACTTCAATACGGGAGGTAAATTACAGATATACAATGGAAAATTCTTACGTAAAACCTTATGACATTTTATATTGACATTTTTGTCTTTAGGAAGGAGGTTTAAGTGGCTTTATTCATAGTTTTATAACAGAAGTATTAGCAATAGTACGATCCCATGTGACGGCCTTGGGAGGCAATGCTTTGGTGGCCTTTTTCATGACTGAATGTGTGCTTAATCATAATCTGCACAAAAACCAGGTAAGTTAACTTTATTTATTTGCATAGTAACCTGCAACGAGAATAGTTATTAGCAAAATTGACGAATTGACAAAAAAACTTTTGTTCTGTATCTTTCAAAATACATTCAAAATCCACATATATTCAAATCATGGTTGCTCCTTTTTTAAATTTAACCGGTTTTTTCATCATACCTTATAATCAGTTTTATTTTTGAAGGAGAATATCATTAGACATTTTGTGCCCCGAAGTATCAAACTCTTAGCGGACACAAGGTTAACCTTATAGTTTTTAATGGAAAGGTGAGACCTCGTTTTAAATTCTCTTTTCAACGCCACTAGTTTGTTAAATTTTGTTTGTTACCCACAAATCATATTGGAAACTTAAAATATACATCGTTAGTATTTGCATAAAACGACCCTTATCATTTCAAATTTGTTCCGATTTGGTTAATAAAAATAATTTTTATTAAATAACTTTAATAAAAACTAAAATCGTCAAAGAATTCTCGTGTTGGTTTCTGAGTACAGAAAAATGCACATTTGTAACTTTTTTTTATTCCAAGTGTCCGACCTTAGGGTTTAATTAAAAAATATAGTTTATTCAAGTGCTGAAAGGAATATAAGGATTACATTATTTTATAAAAATAACACGTGATAGCACAGCCAGAGCCACTGAAATGTTCATCAACAGCACCCTAACAAACATGCAAGAAGAAAATGTGTATCAGTAAATTTTCAGAATGAGACGACGGAAATAGCAATTTCGAGCCATATTTACGTTGCTCCAACATTGAGTCTTAAGAAGTGTTCAATAATATCAAAGATAACTTGAAATAACATTCACAGAATATTAAAGTCTCATAAGATTACTCTTCAAATATACAGTCTATGATGTAGTTTTATAACTTCGCCACGTTCATTCGTCTGGGTCGCGCGAACCTCTCGATAGATCCCAGCAATATTGAACACAATACAAAGTTGGAACATATTTAGGGGATCTACTCGACCCTCCTTACTATTTAAAATTGTAGGGGTCAAATATGTCTCCGCTTGGATGTTGATGTGGTGGGGTTGAAAATTTGTGGTAATTATTTCCCTTAGAGGTTGCCATTTTCATCACGTTTTTATAAATAAAAAATATGCAAACTAGAAATGTTTAAAACGAGATTTCTATACAGTAATACAATACCATATTGTATGATTTCAGAAATCAACCAGTAAAAATAAAGTTTATTTTTTAGAAAATGATGAAAAAATATTTAACACCAGAAAATACAAAACATTTTTATTTGGAAAAGGAAAACAAATAAGTACATACGCTGTAACTACATATAATACATGTGCTATTAAAAAAAAATCCACCTTTGCGAGCTAGTAGGTTTGATATACCAATCTGTAATTAATTTATTATTTTCAGCTTTTATGACGTCTGTATCCAAAAATGGAAGTATAACTAGTCTTCCATTTTTCTTTCTCTAAGGTAAATTGTAAACTTGGAGTATAATCGTTAAAAATTTGAACAATCTCATAGCATTTATTATATGGCAAGCAACAAAAAATGTCATCAAAAAATTAATCACAGATTGGTATAAACCTACTAGTTTCGGTAGATTTACCAATTATAAGTCCAAAATTAAAATTAATTTAATCTTACCTTTAAAAAATATAATTGAAAAATTACTACACAACAATAAAATTTTACTAGATAACTCATTACCAATTAAACTTAAAAGGTATTATACAACACTAGAAATAATAATATCCTAAAGGACAATAATGATGAGAGGAATCATATAAATAATGACTAGTTTTTTGGTTCAATTCAAATTCAAAATTTGAGTCCTAAGAATTTTTAAAGCAAAAGCTATAAAAATGGAACAAGGAACCATATAAATAATGACTAGTTTTTTGGTTCAATTCAAATTCAAAATTTAAGTCCTGAGAATTTTTGAAACAAAAGATTTAAAAATGGCACAACGTAGTGTTAAAATCATTTGGTAATTCGTATAGCAAATTAAAAGATTAAGATCATGTTTTTAAACCAGTATAATTGCGTTTATTCCATTCCATGTTGTTATGTGATAAAAATACATCGGTCAAACAAAACAAAGATTAAGTCAAAGAATTGTATTTCACAAAAGTTATGCAAGACTTAATAAAAGGTCTAGTGCTCTTTCAGAACATATTATAGATACAGGACATACATGGAATTCCAACGAAACAAAAAATTTTACACACTGAACATAACGCTAATAAAACTATTTTTTATAAATGACTGAAATATATAATGAAAAGTTTACAACGAACAAAAACCGATATAGAAAACTTAAGTTGTATTGATTTCTATATTTTAAATTTAGACGACGATTACTTGCTTGAAATCATAAATGTGTTTTTTTCAAATTACCTCTAATATTTTGCTCCATATAAATGGTCTTGTGTACTATGTAATTTTTAAACTATTTTGAATATGCTCCTTTTTATAATATGCATTTGACATTTAACCCGTATCTGCCAATACGCGATAAAAAACAATTGGTTTTAAATTGTTTATTTATTGTGAAATAATGTCAAATGTTTAGTATTTTATGTATGTCTGAAAATTCATTAAAAATTGTCGTTATATGGCATAGAGGTCGTAAACGTATACATTTATTACACAAAGTGCCACGTAAGACTTTGTATTTTTTCAAAAATTTTTTACACGGTAACTGTTGCAAAATGAAACATTTTATTATATTTTTCTAGCAAAGAGAATCTACGCTCAAATATCAAAGAACAATTTTCTGCGTTTTTTTAAATTTCTTTCAGTTCATCATATGCACTATGTTTTCAACATATTGTAATTTTTTCCGTTTGTTGTTTTCTTAGCTTCTGCATTAAACAAATGTTTCTACCTCAGGTAAGATCAACAGTAATGCCAAAAGTTGAACGCCATCATTATATCATAAAAAATCTATATCTGGCATTTTTGGAACTAATTCTCACGTTATGTTAAACGCCAAATTATAGGGATTCATTAACTTTATATGAAATAAATAATAATAGATCTTTTGCCGAATCGGTCTAATAAGAACTATGACTTTTTTTAAATTGATCAACGCTTTGAAAGCTTCCCTTGTATATTAATAAACACAGTGAGATTCAGTAAAAATATTTGGTCGCAAAATTGACGAAAAAAACTGAATACGCACTTTTGTACGGTATCTTTCATACATTCAAAATTGAATTACATTAAAATCACAGCTGAACCAATTTTTTTCGGACTTATATTCTTATTAAAAATACGCACTTTTGTTCAGGATCTTTCATACATTCAAAATCGATTTAGATTAAAATATAGCTGTTTCTTTTTCGAATGTAACCATTTTTTTTGTCGTGTTAAAAAATTCGATATTTCAAAAACACAAATTTCAATCATATCATTCATCATTCATCACCCCCGCTCTATAATTAGTTTTATTTTCTGAAAATAATAAAGTAATTACAGATTGGTAAATCAAACCTACCAGTTCGTAAATGCGGAAAATCTCGTTTTAAAAATTTCAAGTCATTTTGTATATTTTTTATTTATTAAAAACGTGATGAAAATGACAACCTTCGTATGCATACATTCGATTCGTCAATTCATATGAATGAACAAATGGGCGAACCAACGAAAGGATGGATAATTCTCTCACACTATTAAAACATACACACACACACACCTTTGAAAATACACAAAAAACAAAAGATTGACCTACTTGATTATTCGCCCAAAAGACGATATTGCCGCGCAACGAATCGAACGGTGAAGCGAATCCGCCCCACTATGCGGACGAATGAACGAATAGTGAGTAGCGGGCTCTGATTCATCCATTCGCTCATTCTTTCTCCTAGTGTGGAGGGTCCCGTTCATCCGTTGGATTCATTGCGGTCCGTTTCCGTCTTTTGTGCGGATAATCAAGTAGGCGTTGACGTCGGCGAACAATATTCGTCCTTTGTGTTTTATGTATTTTCAAAGATTCAAGACACATGAAATACATGTGAATGTATTAAGCCAGCTACTCACTATTTGTTGATTCGTTCATTCGTCCGCATAGTGTAAAGGATCTGGTTCATCTGTTCTATTCGTTACGCGGCGATACGGTCTTTTCAGCGAATAATCAGGCAAACCATTCATTCGAAACTAATATTTTGTTTTTTGGGTATTTTCATATAAAAAGCATGAAATAAAAAAATGATGAATAGTGTGGATGAAATATTCGTCAATTAGTTGATTCGCCCATTCGTTCATTCATATGAATTGACGAATAGAATAAACGAATCGACCCGACGAAACGAACCGAACAGTGAGTAGCGGGCTTTAAATAAAAATTGATGAATAGTGTGGATGAAATATTCGTCAATTCGGTGATTCGCCAATTCGTTCATTCATATGAATTGACGAACAGAATGAACAAATCAAACCGAATAGTGAAAATTTTATTATTATGGTTATGAAACATCTCTGAATGAAATATTCGTCAATTCGGTGATTCACCAATTCGTTCATTCATATGAATTGACGAACAGAATGAACAAATCAAACCGAATAGTGAAAATTTTATTATTATGGTTATCAAACAACTCTGAAGGTAAAAATGTATGCCGGACGAAATGTAGTATTAATTTGCTAAAGAATGTTTTGTTATACCTGTAGTTTTTTTTTATATAATACTTTAAATTTCTTTTTATTTCTTCATATATTTTAATTTTTTTATGCATTATATTATATATTATATTGGAATCATTTCTACTGAATGTTATAAGTTTTTTATAAATTTTTTTGTTCCATTGGTTAGTACAGTCGTTTCTCTCCCTGCCTCCTTCAAAATTCAAATTCCAAACTTGCTGATCGACTTAAATACAATGTATTTGTTGACAAAGCTATTAAAACTAAAAATGTATTAAATAAAATATCCAGTTAAATTAAAACTTACAATAAAGAAAAAACAATATGTAAACTTAAACTGGTCAAAAATAAAATGTAACAACCAAAAAAATTAAGATATACACACTAAAAGTTTGAGGACGTATCATATCAGGTTTTTCGTTCAGTCGTAATTAAAATATTCTAATAAACTTAAATAGGCTTTTCGCTTAAGGCGTGACGAAACTAACTTTTTGAAATATTTTTATCGTTGAAGACATTTTTATGTTATTTGGCAGGTAGTTATCTTTAGTTTATACTTTCATAAATAATTAGCAGTCATCTTGTCATTGAGATTACCTAGGATCCATTACCTTCGTACTGTTATAGAATTATACTGCTAGTTTCATATTGTATATTTGCAATCAAAGTCAGGCTTACTTCCCTTGCTACTTATTTGTTCTAAATGGAGCAGACTTTAACTGCGACATTTCCATAAAAGTGACAAAATCGCATTTCGCAAAATGCACCATCCTGTCAAATTTTGGCATTGAGGTTAACGGTTTAGCTTTTGAATGTTTTATTGTATACATATTCGTGAATTAATAAGTTTAAAATCGTCAGGGATTTAGTTCGTAAAAAGTATTTTCTTATTATCTACTACGATCGTATTTCGTTGTTAGGCTAAAGCAGTTTAATGTGATGTGGAAAAGACAGAACAGAAATATAAATACAGCAAGCGGCTACGGTGTTCCAATATAGTGAATTCTCAGTATTTTGCTCATTTAAATGAGATTTCAGATAAGAAAGGTGAATAGCAGGCAGTTATTAAAAGCAATAATCTGATGTCATCTAATAAACAGAAAGTGGATTACACACATTTAATTGCTGGTAAGTTCATCTAGATGTTTTCATGTATGATTAGTAACTATTTTCTGAATGTCCCTCTTCGGATTTTTTTGCTAGAGGTTGTTTTATTTTTAGTGCATAATATTAAACTTGTGTTTCATTAAAAAAACATTTGGATGTTTTACTCTAATAGTTTTATTTGCATTTTTAGGAAAACGAAGTAAATAAATCACCGGATGTTATTTATTCAGACTGGGACTTAATTTCTATAACAGTATATGGAGTATGAATTATATCGAAGAGCAAAACACAAATCAGTCTTAGATAAAACATTATGAGCGAACAAACGGAGCAAATTAGCTCATCAAAGATTGCATCCGAGAGTGAACATCCTGAGGTAATTAAAATATCACAATAAACATAATATTTCCTTGTCAAATTTGTATTACTGTTTGTGAATGATTAAATTTCAAAGAATCTTACACACATTAAAAAGGAATTTAAAAGATATTTATTCAAGTAGCTCAAAAATTCATCACGCTTGAGACGCGATGCTTCTGGGCTTACTTGCTTACACTTGAGATTAAACTTGTCTTAGCAAATGGCATTATTGCATAAATTATGGATGTTCTTATTTTAAAAACCAGTCAACCAATTTCGTTAATTTTCAAAATCATTATTAATGATTCCTATTATTAGTGTGATATGTTTTTACGGTGTACAAACCTACTATATACGCTTTTATTATCCGAGTTGCTTTGTTAAAGATTTTTGACAAATAGTCTATTTGTTTTACATTTTTTTTTTAATTATTTTAATAATTAGAAAATTAGTAGGATTGTTATTGTATTTCATGAATCAGCGGGTCACTTGCCCGGGGGGAATAATCTGATTGGGCTAGCTCCCCTGTGTACGGCTCTGCTATATTAATATGTTATAATTATTTTTTTTTGTTCTTTAGGATCAAAATGAAAACTTTTGGGATTGTGTGGGAAGTAACAGACCCTTACCATGAATGCTTTTGCTGAACTTTGAGTGATTAAACTTCGTTTCAGAAAAAAAATATAATATTAAGAAATTAAAAACTTATTCGTTGGACTGATGGGCGAGTGTACAACAATACCAAGAATTTGATATACTACACGGAATTTCAGTTTAAAGAAGTAATGCTGCAGAAAATGTTATTGCAATTGAATCATATACTGTCAATACCTTGACACTTAGTCCATTAACAAGTTTTAGTTACGTTGATAAGATTGATATTAAATTTTACATATTAATAATTTAACTGAGAGATTCAATATTTTTACTAATAGCTTTTTGAGCAAAAATATCTACGTATTAGTTTTAAAGAAACATTTCATGAACAAAAACACAATTATTTATTGTTGACTTTTTTGAGTTGTTTACTGGAAACTGTATTTAAATGTGCTCAGATTTGGGCATAAACATTTATGCTGTTTGCTTACGACTTTAACATTATTTGAATCAAGGTGTTAGAAATATATCGTAATTTTTTGCAGTGCCTTTTATTATAGTAAATTTAAAAAAACATTTGATATTTTCTTTATATCTCACGAAAAACAATCCCTAGTCTTATATGTTGTTCTAAGAGCTGACAGTGTGTTTCTAGTTTTTCTAACAAAATATGTGGTAAAATGTACAATTTTTCTTAAGAAATAAATAGTAATTATAGCCTGCTAAAGTTCATATTTTGATCAAATAATTATAACAATTTCAATTAAAAATGAATTTCTTAATAACCTATGACTCACATTACAGGATCAAAATCCCCTTTGATTTTAAGACGTTAATATATAGCATAAAATGGTAAATGTACAATAAAATTGAGTACCATAATTTCACTTACGTTGTTGCCAGATCAAGCGAGAATAAGGAACGGTTATCCTTCCCGTGAATCTATAAAATATCAATATGTTGTATTTATACTACACTAATAAACTATTGAGAAAAATATCAGACTAAGTATATATATTTATTAAACCGTGATTTTTGTAGTTTCTTATTTTTTTGCTTTTGGTTAATGACTCTGTCTTTAAAAGAAATCTTATATAAGGAATATAGTACTGCATTACAGTAAAATGCAAGGTTAAAGCAAACTGAAAACTGCATTATGTAACCATGTCTATTTAAAGTCAGTAACAAATTTAGAGGCCGCTAATTTTTCATCAGACATCAATTAAAAACGACCTGCTGAAAAGAAGGGAATTTAAAAACTGTTGGTTATTTTAAAGGCATGTACAATAATTTAACGGCCTTTAATATTAGAATACGTCCCACATAAAATAGTGCATGAGTATTTTGTAACTTTGCACCCCCACTATTGGTTTATTTTTAAGAGATAAAAAAATGTTAAATAGATAAGTTTTATTACGCAGTTTATAGAAAATTATTATTTATATAAACAGGATATCTCAAAATGTGTTGTGTCTGCTAAACATTTTTGAGGCATCCTATAGACATAAATAATAATTTTCTGTAAATAAATCTTATAAAATTAAACCAATGGGGATGGCGAAATATGAGGAAAGACCCTGTACATTATATATTAATTGAAATAGATTTAGATAGCCTTAAATTCTTATTCAATCGGTTTAATTGTTAAAAAACCCTAAAATAGCAGCATTTTACATCTTGCCAGTGGCCACAATTACTTTCTCATCACGTTAAATGAAATATAATACAACTGGATTGACAAGTCATTATTAAAAACTGCTTAAACACAGAAAGAAAATCTTTTAGTATTTTTGGACTAGCGACAATTGAATCGACCTCAACTTGCTTTAATATATTCATATTTTAATACAATAAAATCTTAACTGAAAACGCACTTTTCTTACTGTTAATTACTTCATCTTTCTTTTACGATATGTGTCCATGGAGCATTATGGCTGGTGCCCCAATTTTTGTTTATCGTGTAATAAATTATAAATATGTATATGTATGTATTGTTGTAACGTATTAGTTATTATTAATTATCGAAGCTAGCCATTTTTTCAGTTAGTTTCAATAGTTAATAACTAATAAATTATGACATTTAAAAACATCGCAAATGTCATAATCCTATATAGTATACCTATTTAGTTGTGATAAAGCCTCCAAGAAGAGAATTAATTTTAGTTATTATTAAACAATAATTATCAGAAAAAAAAATTTTGTTCTTTGTTCTTTTTCTTTCAAGTGTTTAGATAATAACATAATTTTTTTAAAATTTATTTTTAATAGTATACATTTTTTTTACTTGTTACGGCCAGTTTTGGGACATCGTAACGGATTAGTGCTTCCCACGCGGAGCTCTTTTTTCAACATTAAATTTAAATTATTAGTAATATAGGTAGTATTCCAGGAGTCTGGATTTTTTAATTGGAAATATCACCCTCTTTAAGAATCTGTTTTTTGGGTTAATAATAGTTTCTAGAGATGTCACGGATAGTGAATTTATATACCGGATATCCGGCAAACTATTCGGCAGCAGAAAACGGTTAGTTGAATTGAGCATTTACGCGGCATATTTGCGGCGCCGTAAGAGGGGAATGATATGATGCGTGGTCGCACATTAAACATGTAGGTCTAAAGCGAACAGTAACGTATTACGAGTTGTGTTTTTTTTTGTATTTACTACCTGCAAAAACATTTATTTCGCTAAATAATCTTAAAATTACCCAAAATATATTTTCGGCGAGAAACATTTCTGTCTGTCTGTCTGTCGGTCTGCTAGTTTACGCAATAACTTTCGAAGGAATTGGGCTATCGAGTTGAAATTTGGTACACAGGGAGTGGTCCATAAGAGAACAATTCGGATTGTTTTTGGAACAAATCGGTTAAGGAGAAGGGGTTGAAACGGGGGGTTATTTGTAAAAAATAGTGACTCTGTAAATGACCATGTAATATGTCCTGTTATGGATTTTTGGTTTTAATAATAAGCCCTTTTTGCTACTGCTGTCGAAAGTAATGGGTTAGGGAAAAGAAGTGATGAAAATTAAGATATTGAAAAAATCGAGTAATATATCGTTTTATGGGTTTCCGGATGTACACATCCTAAATACGCTCTTATTTGATATTTATTAGTAACTTTAATAATATTGAGGGGTAGAAAAATGGGAGAAGGTGAAATTTACCTTTTCTTAAAAAATCGAGTAAGACGTGGTTCTACGGGTTTTTGAGAGTAAGTATAGATTTCAATTTTAAAACTTATTTGGTATTTCAGTGAGTGGGAGCGAAAAGGAAAGTAGAATAAAATTCTATTTTTTTTTTAAATTTATGTGAGTTAAACATGTTTTAACAAAAAGTACATTATCTACTTTTTAGTGCGTTACTCACAATTGCGAATTCTGCAGTTTTTAAACTGTAATTTTGAAACAAAAATAATATGGCCATTATAGGAGGACATGTTAAAGTGTAAAGTAGGACCTGATTTCGAACTAATAATAAAGTACCTTAATGTTTCTGACTTTTTTATTAATTTTTTTTTTAATTTCAGGTACATCATCAATGAAAAAGCATATCAAAGGAAAACATCCTGATAAATTTGTTGTCTCCTGAATTTCAAATGGAACATGCGGTACTTGCAATGAAACCGTTTTCTGGCTCGCATACACGAGAAAACATGGTTTAATTGTTACTCGCTGAAATATTCCACAATTAAAAATTCATTTACTTGTGCATGACAGTGGAGCTAATATGGTTAAAGGCGTTAGAGTAGCAGGTTATCAATCCGTTAGATGCTTTATTCACTCGCTTCAGTTAGCAATTAATAATTCATTAAAGTCTCAACCTGAAATTATAGAAACTATTGCCGTTGCCAGACGTATTATATTTTAATCACTCAGGTTTAGCTCAAGAAAAACTGAAAGAGAAAGGACCTAAATTTACCAGAGCACCAACTAGTCCAAGACATCACGTTAGAACTCTACGTTCTATATGTTTGAACGAAAATTTCGCTATTTCTTTCAATCTTCAGTGGGAACTTATTGAACAGTGCCTTAGACTCCTCAAACCCTTCGAGGCAATCACGAAAATTGCTAGTTGTGGCTGTTCAAATATATCTGAAGTAATACCCCATATCGCCACATTAATTCGATACTTGGATAAAGAAGAAACTGCTTGTAAAACAAATTTATTATTCAACATGAAATTGTCATTAAAAGTTGAAGTAAAAAATCGTTTTGATTGCCTCAGTAGTAAATACTTTTTATTAGCAACACTTCTCGACCTTCGTTTCAAATTAAGTTTTATAAGTAAAAAGTAGGCTGAACAAGCACGTCAAATTCTACTTTTAGAGGCTCTGAAAAATAGTTGACGATTTAAACAGTGACAGTGATGATTCTTCACCTCCCATAAAAGAGCACAATAGTTTTTGGAACTGTTTTGATGAAGTAGCCGCAGAAAATCATAACAATGTTACTGATATTTTGACAAAAAATTCAGTTGCCACCGAACTTGACTATTATTTGCAAGCATCACGGATTGACAGAAATGGGGACCCCTATGCATGGTGGTGTTCGAATTCCGGTCAATTTAAAGTTTTGTCAAATTTTGCCAAAAAATACCTTTCAGCTCCCTGTAGCAGCGTGTACAGCGAGAGGTTATTTTCTGAAGCGGGCATCGTGTATGAGAATAAACGAAGTCGCCTATTGCCACTGAATGCTGCAAAACTAGTATTTATTCACCATAATTTCCCTTTAATGAATTTTGAGTATTAATTATTTTGAACCACTTTTATATACTATGTATCTTTATTTATTATTTTCCTTTTATCAACAGTATAACTCTATTTTATATTTAGGGAATAAATATTTTATTTTCGTTAAAACTCGTTTCATTTTTAAATTCACTATTCGGTTTTCCACCGAAAAGTGAAAAAACTGCCGAATATGCCGGATACCGGATAATAACAGGATATCCGTCACATCTCTAATAGTTTCCGAATTATTTGCCAAAAACTAAACTAAGCCAATCTTAATTTGTTATTTAACTATTGAACTGTTTATGCCCGGGTTTGAAACTTTTACACATTTTACTAACGCTATTCCGAATCCAATGAGCTCATATTTTTACGAGCCGTAGCAATCATTTACACAATTTTGAGTTTTTGAACTAGCTATGAATTTTCACAAGTAGATTAGCTTCAAGATTATAGTTCTTCTGTCAGCATAAAGTTGGTCATCTGAACTAAATAATTGGTCACTAGCTACAGGTGGCAGTTGTTGATAAAAAAGGTTTTCGCAGCCTGTTTTAAGTATACATATTTTTAAATTTATCTACATATCTCAAACCAAAGAGGGCCTTAAATAATTCATCAAAATATAAGGCGAAAGTGCTTTCGGCAAAAGCTTCGGCGAAATTTGGGCTGATTATTTGTCGAAAATCGAAATAATAGCCGAAGCTGATTAATCGGCCGGACTTAAAGCATTTATTTAGTTTTGCATTCGTAGAGATAAACCATTGGCTTTGTAGGGATATGAGTGGCAACACTGCAAATTTTATAATCTTATGGCTGGGTTCTGAACTTTCTCGGCGTGGGTCGCAAAGCCGAATCGGCAGTTTACGGTGGAAACCGTTCGACGCTAGATAACGCTGTGGAGCGTGTCTCGAGCTTACGATGTTGCCGGTTGTGGTCGTATTCTCAAATAAATCGCCTAAAATACGATTAATACTACTTGGGATAATTACCATATTTTCTGAACAATACGTTCAGAAAATGTTACGAAACAAAAATTTTGCTTATTGTGAAATATAAAAATACAAAATTAGTAGGTAGAAGAATACAATGCTTATATTTTCGACAAACATTAATTAGGAAAATTGATTTTTGAGTTGCTGTTACGTCACCTAGCGGCCATTTGTCGAACTTGAAAATAATTTCCAGCAATTTTTCTTGTCCGATATGCCCATAAATATTTTTCCCCATAATTGTTTGATCAATGGTTACCGAATGAATTTGAGTCGTAAAAGACATACTTTTTTAAATAAGTCGAACAACGTGAATCAAAGATATAATCTTAACATTTGAGGATAAACTTAAAAATATTTTTGAAAATAAACGATAAGAAAACCAGTTTTTCCTAGAGATATACTAAAAATGGCGAAGAAACAAAATTAGTATAAAGCAACAATAACTGTTCAAATTCTCCGTTATTGTCTATTCTTAATGACAGCCAATTTTTTTAAATTGCGAATTCTTTTTGATTGGACTAAATGATTTTAAAAACTTTTTGGGTTATCATTGACAAAAATTGACAGGTTTTCTTTTGTCTATGAACTCATAATAGTTCGAACTTATTGCCATTCAAATGTAACTTTTTCAGACTAATTGAAACATTTGTTCCATGTTACATGTTGTTCGAATAATATCCCACGGTGGATGGCTTATTAGACGTTTATGGAGAACTAAATATCCGATCATTTTGACAATTTGGCTACCGTTTATTCCGGTACATCTACAGTTTGAAAATACTTTTGACTATGCGGCGTTGCCGCTTCTATTGTAAACCGTTAGCAACATCGCTTTTTTAAATGGAACACCCTGTATATTTTTCAATTTTCGAATTTCGCATATGATTTGGGCAATTTTTCTTAATACTTCTCTATACCTATCTTTAGCCGTTTTTCGGGAATTTACTAAAAAAAACTAATTTTATCAACTTTTCAAATCCGTACTTTTGTATAGATTTGTAAAATCGTTTTTTGGCATTTCTGGAAGCTACCGACAAAACTTTATTTCTGGATCACCCTGTATGCTTCAACTAAAATGTGACCTACGGATCGACTCCTAGAAGCATTTTACAGGCATCACCCAAATTTCAGCTCAAAACTGTTTTATAGGAGGGAGAAATTAAGATTTTTGGAAGTTTTGTTTTCGTAAAAAAAATAGAAATTAATTGATTCCCGAAAAACGGAATATATATATATATATATATATATATATATATATATATATATATATATATATATATATATATATATATATATATATATATATATATACATATATGTATATTTATACATATATATATATATATATATATATATATATATATATATATATATATATATATATATATATATATATATATATATATATATATATATATATATATATATATATATATATATATATATATATATATATATATATATATATATATATATATATATATATATATATATATATATATATATATATAATATATATATATATATATATATATATATATATATATATATATATATATATATATATATATATATATATATATATATATATATATATATATATATATTATATATACATATATGTATATTTATACATATATATACAGGGTGTTCCTTAATGACATGCTAATATTTAAGGGGGTGATTCTTGGACCCATTTTAAGAAAAAATCTTCATATGAACTGATGTCCTAAACGTCTTAACTTTTGAGATACAGGGTGCTAAAGTTTTCAGAAAAAAAATTATTTTTTTTAATAACTGTGATACTACTGTAGATATCTTTATGAAATTTGGTACACGTGTTCTATGCGTCAAGATGCATTTTCTAATGTACAAGCAATTTTATTCTTTTTACCAGTGGCGTCCGTACGCGTTTTGCTTAGAATATTTTTGGAGAAAAAAATGGTACGCCACTGCTTTATCTTAAAATAAAAATTATTTTTGGAATTCTCATTCATTTCTGAGCAAAGTCGATCTCTTGATTTTCTTTCGTCCGACGCATAGTTTTCGCTTAAAAAAATAAAAATCGTTTTACTTCAGGGTCAAATCGTTAAAAATCTGATAGGGTGACTGTTGTGTGGAAATCGCTTATTTATCGGGTGAAAAAAAATTATGACATCGAATGTGTTCATAAACGAAAAAGTTTTCTCGTCTGATGGTCCGTTCTTGATTAAATAATTGAGTTAAAATTGCTTCATAATATCTCAATACCAACTAATAATAATTTTTAAACCCATAAATCTAGTAGTCCTGGAATAAATTACGTTTTTACAAACTTCGATGTCAAATGACTTAAAGTAAGCTGTTGGTGTTCAAAACCATCTCAGTGTGTCATCTCTTTGGTTTTTAGTGTTTCATTGAAGTTATTGAAGTTATTTTCGCCGTTTTTTCGAATAATATCATTAAATATGGTAAATTATACGAATGCGGAAATGGCGGCAATGCATTACGCATATGGCCTCGCGAGATGGTAATGCAACAGAAGCCAGACGCATTTATCAGGAAAGATATCCTAATCGTGCCTTGCCAGATAGCCGAACCTTTTCGAATATTCATCGCCGACTTAGCGAAACAGGTAGTTTCAAAAAAAGGTACTTCGGAAGGCAGACCTCGAACTGTCAGAACACTTGAAGTTGAGGAAGCGGTGCTGCAAGAAATCGACGAACATCCTGAGACGAGTACGAGGAAGATCGCTAGAGCTTTGAATATTTGTCACCAAATTGTTTGGCGTATTTTAGTTGACTTTTTGTTATATCCATATCATATTCTAAGAGTACAGGCATTACTCCCCAGGGATTTCCCACAGCGTGTGAACTTCTCTCAGTGGTATCTTCAGAGTATTACACTAAATCCGCAGTTTGAGTCACAAATTTTGTTCACAGACGAAGCAACTTTTTCTAGGAATGCTATTCAAAATTTCCATAACAATCATGTGTGGGCGGAAGAAAACCCGCATGCCATAACCGAAACCCATTTTCAAGAACAATTTTCGCTTAATGTTTGGGCAGGAATTATTAGTAATCATCACATAGGCCCATTTTTCCTACCAGTCTTGATGGACGGTCTTATTTGCATTTTCTCGAAGAAGAACTACCTGGGTTGCTTGAAGATGTACCAGTTGCGTTAAGGCATCGCATATGGTACATGCACGATCGAGCACCGGCTCATTTCAGCGTAATTGTCCGAAATCATTTAGATACAGTTTATCCTGATCGTTGGATAGGTCGCGGAGGGCCAGCAAGATCCTCCGATCTCAATAGTTTGGATTTCTTTTTATGGGGGCACCTTAAAACTCTAGTGTACAAAACTCCCGTTAACACTGTAGAAGATTTAAGAGAGCGAATAGTTGCCTCGTGTGAAACTATACGGAATACGCCGGGAATATTTGAACGAGTGCGCAATTCCATGCGTAGACGGGCGGAAGCATGCATATTAAGTGAAGGTGGCCACTTCCAACAATTTTTATAATTAATGTTAGTATTGTTAATAATTAATAAAATTAAGCCGTTTCTGTAAACTTTGTTTTCTGCAAGCTGAAATCCCCGCTGTAATTTATTGGCACATGAAAGTTTTTTAAAAATTGTTTCCTAAAGTAATCAATCCTAAAGTAAAGTAAATCAATTACTTATTTCTAAATTAATTAATATTTATTATTAAATGAACTGAATAGCACGAAAAAAGAAAAAAAACGCTTTCCACACAACAGTCACCACATCAGATTTTTAACGACTTGACCCTGAAGTAAAACGATTTTTATTTTTTTAAGCGAAAACTATGCGTCGGCCGAAAGAAAATCAAGAGATCGACTTTGCTCAGAAATGAATGAGAATTCCAAAAATAATTTTTATTTTAAGATAAAGCAGTGGCGTACCATTTTTTTCTCCAAAAATATTCTAAGCAAAACGCGTACGGACGCCACTGGTAAAAAGAATAAAATTGCTTGTACATTAGAAAATGCACCTTGATGCATAGAACACGTGTACCAAATTTCATAAAGATATCTATAGTAGTATCACAGTTATTAAAAAAAATAATTTTTTTTCTGAAAACTTTAGCACCCTGTATCTCAAAAGTTAAGACGTTTAGGACATAAGTTCATATGAAGATTTTTTCTTAAAATGGGTCCAAGAATCACCCCCTTAAATATTAGCATGTCATTAAGGAACACCCTGTATATATATATATATATATATATATATATATATATATATATATATATATATATATATATATATATATATATATATATATATATATATATAACTTTTAAAGTATTTAATGTATCAAAACGAAATTTGGTTTAAGTAAATGGTACATAAAGAGGAGAGTTTTCGCATATTTTTCACTTTCCGGTTTCACCGGAAATGGCTCCAGTTTTAATTTTTTAAATAGAACGCTTTGTATATTTTTACATTTTTGGATTTCTGAGACAGTTCTGAATCAGAATGTGACATTTTAAATACTTTTTCCGCCTACTTGATTTTTTTATAGCCATTTTTAAAATTACATTTCCATGACCGGACGCAAATTAATCTAAGCACCTGAAATAATGACAAAATAATACAATCACTAATTTTTAGTGATTAGTCTGATGGCATGGAAGAAGGGAAGTTGATAAAACCAAATTTTTGTGTCTGACTACACAGTACTTACAGTTTCTACAATTACAGATTAAAATACCTACATTTCTAGTGTAGCAACAATAATATGTCATAGGGAGAGAAAAATTCATTATATTATTTCATTTTTGTCAGAAGCAAAGTATTGTGTAAAAGGACTTTTTACATAAGAATTTTCTTAATAAATTTTTTAATTTTTGTTTAGGAAGTGTACGTACCTTCACTAGTACTGCATTAAATATATTTTTAATTGAGAATTCATTCAACATTTCTTTGTAAATATGTGAAGTTGTATTTATCAGGAAGAAGGTACTGATGGAGAGACCCAATATATTGCATTGGAGATATAGGTACATCCATGACATAAGGAAA
Source organism: Kuschelorhynchus macadamiae (assembly GCA_030620095.1). Lineage (NCBI taxonomy): Eukaryota > Metazoa > Arthropoda > Insecta > Coleoptera > Curculionidae > Kuschelorhynchus > Kuschelorhynchus macadamiae. The sequence goes on from JAUTXW010003745.1 coordinate 745,221, forward strand.
TATCGCCAAGAAGGGCGAAATATTGTTTATATTGATGAAACTTGGATGCATAATGACTTTACCTTTAAGAAATGCTGGCAGAGTGAAAATGTTTTTTCAGGTGGGATATTGTTGCCTCTCATTAAAGTTATTAAAAAAATCTCCATGATTTGAAACAAACACAGTCCAAGATATACATACTAGTAAGAGTTAAAATATTATTTTCAATAAATACTTTTCTACAACTATCCTGCAGTCTTATTTTAAAAATAGAACGAAGACACCTTTTTTGCAAAACAAAGATTCTAGCAACATCAACTGAATTTTTCCAAAAGATAAGGCCATATTTGATACTTGATTGAATACATTCATGATAGGCAGATAGAGCAGCATCCTGACCAATCCTCTCAGCCACAATTTTTGAGGCATAACAGTACTTAAAAACTTTTAAAGCCACACCCTCAGTGTGTACACTCCAGTTCAGTCTTCTGTCTACTTCAACTCTCAGAAAAGATATGTTTTCCTTTGATATTAACTGTTCATTATTGTACAAAATATTGAAATCATTATTTAGTCTTTTTCCAAAAAGAATGGACTAAGTCTTTCAGTTAAGGGTCATATGGGGGTAAACTGGCAAGATTTTGGTAAAAATACAATATGGCGGCCTAATGAAATGTGTAAAAAGCTTCTACTAGAAAACTATTTATCCAATTTACCTGAAAAGTTACAAAAAATCGAGTATTACGTTGAAATGAATTGGTAAAACTACTTATTAAATTGATTTAAAATGTTTTGCGAGAGTTAACTGTAATAGAAGATAAACGGCTAGAATTGTGGTATGAATCCAAGATGGCGGAATACAATGGCGGCCTAGAAAAATGAAGATGGTATCAGTTCAAAAAACTTAAATTAAGCCCAAAAAAGCTGAAGTAATGATGTTAATAAAAATATTTGAAAATACAGTGTATATTGGTTACTAAATGAATATGGGCTAAACTAAATTGGGTCACACTTTCCTTATCCTTGTAAATGGGATCATAACCAGAGAAGGAATTTAATTTTTTTTTAATTAAAGGAAATTTACCGACTTTTTAAAATTTTCAAGTAAATTATGTGATAAAATTTATTAACCAAAGGTAACAGGGATTAAATGTAATAAAAATATTATATATATATATATATATATATATATATATATATATATATATATATATATATATATATATATATATATATATATATATATATATATATATATATATATATATATATATATATATATATATATATATACGCCCGTCAAATCAGTTTTAGTTTAGTCCCAAAGATCTTTAGCATTTTATAACATTTCGATAGAATCAGGTCAGTATTGTTTGTAATATTAAGTTTTGTTTTACATAAACTGATTATTTACATAAAATAGTTTTTTTTATCTAAAAAACCAAAAGAGGCGCAATCAATTTATTTGCATTTTTATTAAGTATCATTCATTGTTTTTTTTTGTGCATCTTGAAAAATCCAATATGTAAGTTACAGAGTGTTGATTTTAATAATGTATAAAAAACTAAAAAAAAATTGAGTCCGAACCATTTTTTTTCCATTCGCATACCAGTTTTAGGTTAGTCCCAGGAACCTCTAATACTGTGCAAAATTTCATTAAAATAGGTTCACTAGTGCCTGAGGTAATTAGTTTTAAAAATTTAGGAGGTTTTGACAAATCACCCAGTATATGCGTTAAAGAGGAATTTAGAATTTTTTATTTTCAAATACGAAAGGCCCTTGGTCCATACTAACCATTTCACTATGTCCATTTCGTCGTGAAACACCCTGTGTATGTACTGTCCCTTCAAACAATTTTATTAAGCGCCATTTTGTTCCATCATATATAATTTCTCACAGTATTTTACGAGTTTCTACTTAAACCAGTAAATAGGATAAGTTTTTTATTTTGATTTTTTAAGACCGTCATTTTGTTCTGTTATGTTGATTAAGATTTTAATATTTTTGAAAACAATTATTTAGCTGCCATTTTGTTTCTCCATCTTGGATTCGTACCACAAATTTACCAGTTTATTTCTACATTTATTGCTTGCACAAAATTTGAAATTGATCTAGTAAATACTTCTTACAGGCTGATTTTTTGATTATTTTATTGGGTTGTTTTACTATCTTGGATTCATACCAAAATGTTACCAGTACATTTATATGTAACATTTGATTTTTGTGCAAAATTTGTGGTAAATTGGAAACAAATTTTTTAGTAATACTTCCAAACTATCACCAGGTCATCCCCATATAACCCTAAATTGTTGTCCAAAATTTGAAATTAATTGGGTAAGTTGTTTTGTAGCCATTTCGATCTCACTGTTCTCGATATCTTTATTTGAGGGTATGTTAAAGAAAGAGTCTTGAAATCTTAGAAGAATGGATTGTACGTGTATTTAGAAGTATTACGCCTCAAATGCTGCACAACGTGTTGAGAGAAGTAAATGTGTCGTGAACAAGGAGGAATGCACTTTGAACAACTACGGTGAACTCTAATATTGTGCTTTTACATTTAACAGCGTTACTGAAGTTAGTTGAAGTTATATTTTTGTTTAATGCACTGAACTATTTGTTAGCCAAAGATACAGATTTTCACGCCTAAATTTGTTGACGATATCTGAAGAGGGGCAGCATAAAACTGTATAAAAAATGCGGTTCCGAGCGTTAGGCGCATAGGCGTGTATTCTTTTCATCAACTCGACAGACTTTACGTGACATGACGCATAGATAGATCCAACGTAAGTAATCTTGTTCAACCAACTGTCACAATTAAAAATCCTACTTAATATCCAGCATGGATATCCATGGCACACTTGATAAAAGTAAATAATTGATTATCGAGTATTTTTCTTAGTAATATTAAATTTTTGAGTTTATTTTTAATCCAATCGCAAAAAAGTTACCATAATAACCTCACCTGGTTATAAGGGGTATGGGCATTAATGTGAATATCTGACAAACTGTTTTAGTTAGTTGTATAGAAAGTACTCATAATGATAAATAATAAAAATGTGTTTAAATTAAAAATAAAAATTAAAAAACTTTGCAAAAATAAAACTAACTTCGAAAAAGCACTGACAAGTAAAAAATAACATTTTAAACGACCTTAAAAATTTGATTTATGAAGTCGGGTCAAAGTAATAAACAGATTGAGGTATTACCATAATAATCTCATAAAGAAAGTATACATTCCAAAGGAAGGTAACTTTTATCAAAAGCATGGCTTTCCTTAGTACATAATAATTAAATATTAATAAGTCAAATTTGGGCGTTTAAAATGTTATTTTTTGTTTTCAGTGCGTTTTTGAAGTCGGTTTAATTATTTTCCTTTTTTTATACGAAAAATCGGTAAATTCTTCTTTACCCACGTACATTACATACATATAACTCAGTCTATATATGCACATAATTATTTGGTAATAACTTTATAGAAATACGATAAACTGTAATTTATTTCTTTTTTTATTTTTAATTTATATTTTATTGTTATTATTATTACTATTTATTTTCATAATTTTATTTATTTAGTTTATGAAATTATGTCCTTTATTATTTTCCTCCATAAAATTAAGGCTTTATTCCTGAAAATGGAATTTTAACGAATATTTAAACATTTTATTAGGCCGCTATTCTGTTTTGCTATATTAGCTTCGCACTAAAATTTTACCAGTCTATATTTGTTTCACATTTGATTTTGGTGCAACATTTCAAGTCAATTGGATAAGTAGTCTTTTGGCACTGAATTTTCCGCCATAATACATTTACATAGAAGATTTACCAGTTTACCCCTGTATCACATGTGTGTGACGCCGCCATTTTGTTCCGTCATATTGAATTTTTTCCAAAATGTAAGAATTGTTATAATTCATTCCCTTATGACACATGATTTTTGACCAAAATTTTAAGACAATCGGATACCTAAGTAGTTTTTGAGCTATGCCGCGTCAAGACGGGCAGACCGATAGACGGACGGAAATGGGAGAACATGCTTTTCGAGGTCCAGGTACGCTAAAACGCAAATATTTGCAAACATCTCAAAACTCTTAAGAGGGAAGTAAAAAAGTACTGTTTTAGAAAGTTATATATTAATTTTTTTGAGATTTAGGTATAATGTGTTTACACAGTACAGTTTATACCTTTCCGTAAAAGGCGCTCTTGGGCCGTATGTCCTAGTTCATGTTATTTCTTCAGAAATTTGGTTTGTTTCTATTTATATATTTTTTTTAACATCGCTTTGGAGGAAGGCTCTTTTAGGCAAAATGTTTGTTTTATATGCTTTTGTGCTCGGTAATAGTCAACTGTTCTGCACCTCATATATAGAGTAATAAATTTATTTGGTTTAAGCCCCTATTTTGTAAAATTACGTTTCAAAAACCATATTTTAATGTATATTTGATACAATCTATAACCAAAATAATTTATTTTTTTTAAAATCTACGTTCGTTTGTTACTTTCTCTTAGTTGAATTTCATTTTTTTTGTTTAGAAATAAAAATATATATTTCTTACCCATCTAACCATGTGTCTTATTTTTATAGACCCAAATAATTTTTATAATCGTAAACGTTTTTACAACTTTTATATCTTTACTCTTAGACTATAATATGGTTTTACACCTTATATAAAATTTAAAACCGCATTAGTTTAAAAATGTTTAAAAAATGAAGACATATTTATCAATTTATTAATGTGAAAATCTTGGTACCCCAATGAAGTAATAGTTATTTATACTATAAGGGATGTAAGTAACATTTAGCAGTCGAGGACGAGTTTGCGCCCGAGCGATAGCGAGGGCTAGCAAAAAAGTTCGAGACTGGTTAATGTACTTACATCAGCGAATATTGCTTGTTTATCTCTACTACCGGAAAAGTCGAGAAAAAGGTATAAAGCAGCATATAAATCCTTTAAGAATTGGTGCCAAAGCAAGACTGCTACTGCAGTCTCAGAAACCTTGTTTTTGACGTATTTCCACGAAAAAAGTGCTATATTGAAGTCTCCATTAAGCTTATGGTGTGAGTATTCGATGTTGAAGTCCACCCTTTTTATAGAGGAAAATATAGATATTTCTAAGTATCCAAAACTTCGAGCATTTTTGAAAAGAAAAAATGATGGTTATAGACCCAAAAAATCGAATCTGTTTAACAGGGAAGACGTGAATAAGTTCATGCTTGAAGCCCCCGATGATATATATTTATTGATGAAGGTCGTAATGGTAATGGGAGTTGCTGGAGCGTGCCGTTCTAATGAACTCTGTGAAATGAGAATGGACAATGTTAAAATAAGTCAGAAAGTCATAATTGTGACCATTCCTGACTCCAAAAATGGAATTATACGTACATTTACAGTGACAAAAAGTGACGATACTCAGGTTTGTCATTTCAAAATAATTCAAAAGTACATTGATACAAGATCTCACATGACGACTATTAATCCGCGCTTTATGCGATTTATGAGAACTTCAAAATGTATACTGGACACTTTTTTAGAAGAACGTCGGCAACTCTATTAGCAAATACTGGAGTTGATGTATTAGCTATCAAACGACATAGTGAATGGAAATCCGCTATTATGGCGGAAAGTTGCGTAGCTGAGAGCCTCAATAATAAAAAGGAAGTAGCGAATAAAATTTTATACAATAAGACCCAGCCAGAAGTCTCGTGCAGTGCTTCAACAGTGACAGAAACATTGGTTAGAAATGAAGGATCTGTGGAGTCAGAAAATGTAATACACATCGAGAAGGAACGAGGAAACGTGTTTCCAAATTTTGTTAATAATGTGAATAATTGTAGTAATTGAACCATTAATATTCATTTCAATATTATCACCGGATTTTTGTAATATTTTGATTAAATCAAAAATTAAAGCTACTTATAATAATTTTAGATTATATTTCCCTAGGGATGTAAGTTGACTTACATCCTGTCGTTAAGGGCAACCAATACCTTGTTGAGTAACTTTCACTTACGTCTGTCAAAGCAGTGTCAAAATAGGTTGCTTACAATACAGGGAGGGGGAAAAGAATATTAGGAAGTACCTTATTTTACTATTTGAACACCTCATCTTTTTTAAAATGTTTTAAGCTGCATAATCTTTTTTTTTCCTTTTTTTTTTTAATATAGGTACTGGGTGATAATGAACAGATGATGCAGGCAACCATTTTTTAACCTTTAAGATATTTTGTTGACTCTTCGTGTAGGTTTAAAACGTGGCAATAAAAACTATTTTAGGATATAAATCGATCCAATACCACTTCCGGTTTAATATGAAGAAAGTTATATATATACTTCAAGTCAATAACCTATATTGTTTTGGTATAGGTTATTGACTTGAAGTATATATATATATAACTTTCTTCATATTAAACCGGAAGTGGTATTGGATCGATTTATATCCTAAAATAGTTAGTACCTATATTAAAAAAAAAAGAAAAAAAAAGATTATGCAGCTTAAAACATTTTAAAAAAGATGAGGTGTTCAAATATTAAAATAAGCCTAACAGAACATTCGAAAAGGATTTTTGACATTATTATAGTCGTAATCATGGGTCATAAGGGAATGAATTATAACAATTCTTACATTTTGGTAAAAATCCAATATGTTTTTTACTTTTTTTAATTTAAACACATTTTTATTATTTATTATTGTTAAGAGTACTTTCTATACAAGCAACTAAAACAGTTTGTCAGATATTCACATTAATGCCCGTAGCCCTTATAACCAGGTGAGGCTATTATGGTACGCTGGAATGTTGTTTTACAACAAGATGGAAGCCAGGTTCAAATCAGTTTAGAAGTTGCAGAGAAATTTAGGAAAATACATACACTTGCACCAAAACAAAACTGCCTTTTTTGAAATCGGTGGAAAATGAAGCAAGAAATTATTAGAAAATCATTTGTTTCCTCGATTGTTTACAATCAACTATGCCCCTGAATAATATCTAATAATAATACAAATAATAAAATTGATAAATATATTATATAACTTTTGCCCAACGAAAATATGTAAATTAATTTCTGTAAAATTAATAATAGGAAATTAAACTGAGTTACTTTTGTTTTTTTACTACTTTTGCTGAAAGTGATAAAACACAATTGATTAATTAGTAAAACATACATCTTTATTTTAAAATGAGTCAGTTGGAGGTCTCATATATCTGTGTAAAAAAACATCTGAGATACACAACATAGTTTTTTTAGAGGTAGGCTGATATTCAGTAGCTAATGAGGAAATACTAGTAATATATATTTCCAGTCTACAGCTCACACTCATTTTCAGTTTTTGCATAATTTTTCTTTGCTATATATAATATTAAACAATATGAGAAACAAAAATTCTTACGAATTGTAAATAATACTCTAAAAGTCCTATTAAAATCAGTCAACTGGTTTCGAAATATAGGCATATAAAAATTATGATAAAATTGCACAATATTGTCCTTTTAATGAGCAGTTTTTGAAGAGTTTAATACGTGTTTTATTTTAATTCTTAGAGCCAAGTAAGAATTTGACAAAACTGTCAAAATACTTCAATGTTACAATAAAATAAAATAATATACTATATTATAAAATAATAAAAGGCAAGAAAGTCTTATTCAGAGCCACACATTATTTCACAAATTTATATAGATATTTAGATCATTTTAATTTCATTTTTTTACTGCCTACAACAATAAGTACTTATCTCTTAAAACATAGAATATTACCGATTAGCCAATTCCCGTTTCGCGTAAAAAAAATGTAAAAATAATTATTAATAAAGTAAATTTCCTTTACCCGGAAGTTCCCTCTCTATAAATCTTTCTTTTTATTAGGAATATTGAAGTGTAACCCAATTTAGTTCAGTACATAATCAATTAGTAACACATATATACCTACGATCTTTTCAAACACTTTTATTGGGCGCCATTTTGTTCCATAATATTGGATTCCTACCAATATTTTACCAGTCTCTATCTATGTCACATTTGATTTTTGGGCATATTTAAAATGAATTCAATAACTAGTTTTTACATTGACACACACCGCCATTTTGTTACGTCATGTTGAATTCGTACTAGTTTATCCCTATATTGATCAATAGATTACACATATAATTAACTCTTGTATAGAAATAAGTTATTTCTTTGATCAATGGAAAATATCAATAGGAAAACCTCTATCAAAAACTTCAAATCCGAAAAATTTTAATAATTTGCGTATCATAAGTATACTTCCTTCTATATCAAAAATATTTGAAAAAATAATGCATAGCCAAATGTATATTTATTTCGTTAACAATAGTATTATACCCAACACCTAGTGCGGATTTAGAAAGAAATTTGGAACTACTGTAGCTCTTGTTAACGTAATAGATGATATTGTTTGGGCTTGTGACAAGCAAATGAATAGTTTGTTAGTACTGCTCGACTTTTCAAAAGCTTTCGACATTATTAATCATGAATTGCTTATTTCTAAGTTGAAAAATTATGGTTTTGAAAATGAATCTTTTCTTCTTATTAAGTCATACTTATCTAACAGATTTCAAGCTATATTTTCTAATAATAAATATTCTGATCGAGTTAAGTTACTTTCTGGTCTACCTCACGGTTCAATTTTAGTTATTTATACCTCGGATATACTAAAATCTTTAACTTTTTGTCAGGTCCAAGCATTCGCCGAAGATACACAAATATATTGTAGTTTTTATTCTAATAATTACATAGAAATTGAAACCAATATAAATCATGACCTAAAAATTTTAAGTGAACTCTCACAGAGTAACAACTTGCATTTAAATTCATCTAAATCCTGTCTTTTAATTTTTGGAAATACGAATAAAGTTGATTTTCTGAAAAACTCACTTAATATATCAACAAGCGACTCAAAACTAAATTTTGTTGATTGTGCGAAAAATTTGGGTTTACTGTTGGATACTAGACATAGATTCAAGGACCACCTTAAAAAAAATTTTCAAAAAACTTACCTGTCGTTAAAAATGTTATATAATAATAGACTTATATTAAATAGGAATTTAAAAAGACATTTATGTGAATACCTTGTTTTGTCCAATTTTAATTACTGCGACTTTATCTATGGATTTTGTTTGGATCAAGAGAATAAATCTCGAATACAAAAAGTCTAAAATGCCTGCGTGCGGTTTGTGTATAGTGTTATATGAACATATATCACACCTATTTAAGGAAATTAACTGGTTACGAATGGATGCTCGACGAAATCTTCACTTTTGTACTTTTTTAATTAAAATTATCAATGATCCTGCTTCTCCTTCTTCAGTTCGACAACGGCTGCTATTTCGTAGAGATATTCATAATATTAACGTTAAAATGTGACATGGCTTGACTATGCCCAATCACCAGAGCACCATTTTTCAGCGTGGATTTTCTTATAATGCTGTAAAATTCTATAATTTATTACCACTTGCATTTTTAGATTTAAAGTTTAACTTGTTTAAATCTAAATATAAAATATATCTAATGAATTTGCAGAAAAAAACTGATTTTGAATTAATTAATATTTTTTAAATTCACACTTAAATATATTATTATTACTTACAAAGCAAAAATAATGTTTTCTGTTCAGTCAGGTGTTTTCATTGAGGCTATTGATTTTTTTACTTAAGTATTGTGGCAAATCATTAACTGTCCTATTAACTGTTAGAAGTTTTTTTTTTGTTTTGCTTAGTGCTTACTTTATATTCTCGCCAAGGAAATATGTAAATTAATAACACTGGCCGACAAAAAAAATTTTTTTTTGTTGTAACACATATCGAATGTTACGATACTTAATATCTATAGAAAAAAATTATTTCAGAAAATTTTTAACCTTGTTTATTGACTATGTTTACAGTTTTCGCCTATTAAACATACCATACATCTAAGAGAAAAGCAAATGAGAAAAATAGTAACTTAAAACACTAATTAAACTTTATTTTTTCCGTTTATGAGGTGTCCTATCTTCTCTCTTCAAAAACCAATCACCCATCATGGCTGGATCCCATCGTCCTTGGTACCGAATTTCCATTGTTCTGATATCTTGGTCAACCCTTTCACCCTGCTCGTCACTAACAGCTCCCAAATTTTTAGGAAAAAATGACAGATGGGAATGGAGGAAGTGAGTTTTTAATGACATTCTGGCACCAAGCGCTTATAGGCATCTAAGAGTTCATTAACTAATTGTTCATAATTTTCATTCATATTGTTACCTAAAAATCCTCTTACTACATTAACAAATTAATGCTCTGTGTTCCTGCCTGGCAAGCTTTTCCATAAAATTGACATCGTCCAACAATTTTCTGATTTGTGGCCCAATAAAAATGCCTTCTTTTAATTTGGCATCACTTAACTGGAGAAAGGCTTGTCTTAGGTATTTAAATATCCATCACCATCTTTATTCAAAGCCTTCACAAAGTTTTTCATCAGCCCAAGTTTAATGTGAAGAGGAGGCAAAAGGACATTTTTGGGATCAACAAGAGGTATAAATTTAACATTTTAAGATCCCGGTTGAAATTCGCTTCTTTCTGGCCAAATTTTTGTTACATAATGCTGATTTATTGCACGACTGTCCCATAAACAAAGAAAACAGCAATATTTTGTAAATCCCTCCTGAAGTCCCACTAAAATCGCTATAACTTTTAAGTCCCCACATATCTGCCATTTATACCTATTGTAGTTTATTTTATCCAAACTTGTGCGCATATTTTCATAATTTTCTTTCATTGCAACTGAATGGGCAACTGGTATAGAGGGTTTTATATTTCCATTATGCAATAACACAACTTTTAAGCTATATTTAGATGAGTCTATGAATAAGCGCCACTCACGGGGTCAAGTTCCTGCATTAAACTGTCTATATCAGTACACGAGCACAACGAATTTTCCATACTGTAGAATTCAGAAAACATAGCATTTGTTTTTCTGAAATTCGTAATTTTTGTTTATTTGGCCAATAGGTTCCATGCCTTAAGACGGGAACCGAGAAGTTCTGACTGTTGCTTGGATAACCCCAAATCATGCACTAAATCATTTAATTCACTTTGAACAATCAAATGTGGCTCGCCGGAACTAAGAGCTGTGGTAAAAGAGGGATCGGTGCACTGTTCTTCGGAGCTGCCAGATGATGCGTTATCTCCATTATCTCCCAAATCAATAGCTTGCTAATTTAAAGGCGTAATTGGCACTGGCAAATTTGCATTATGAGGAACAGGTCGTATGGCAGATTGCAAATTTGGATATTCTATATTGTGCTTTCCCTTTTTGGAATAACCTTCAGTCTTTGTCAGGCAAAAATAACAATCGTCAGAATGATTGGTGGGGTCTCGCCATACCATTGTAACTGCAAAAGGCATACTTTTCTCTTTCCCTTCATCCACTACACCAATGATACACTACAACTAACACAGCACACATGGGGAGCCCACCGCTTATCCTGATCCACAATAAAATATTTAAAGTAGGCCTTTTTTTACATTTTCGGAAAATGGCCTGGCTTGTGATTTCACCAGAAATTCTCCACAAATATAACAAAATTTGCCAGGAGACATTCTCGTCTTCACATACACTTGCGTATCGATACACAGAGAACCACTCAATTCCAAACTCAACAGAAGAGTGATGTTTAACGTTTATTTTATGTCTAATGTTGTAAACAACCCATTCTAGGTAATTTTTCTGTTGTAAATGGACCCATTTTAGCCGCCCCACAATAAAATTGTTTACCTGCCAATATAAAAGGTTCTAATTAGGCTATTAAAAAATGGTACGTATTAGGGCTTTCCGAATATTTTTTTTATTATTGGGAGGGTATTTCCATTGTGAAAATAATTTGGGCTGTGTTTCCATTTCTTTTTATATAATACATTGTTCATCTTTTGAAATAAAAGGCATTTATTATTATTATTATTATATCACATTTAATTTTTCTGCAAAATTTGAAATTAATGCAATAAATGGCATTTTCAGGCTGATTTTTTAAATATTTTATTAGGTCGCCATTTTGTTTTGCTATCTTGGATTCATACCATAATGTTACCAGTTCATTCCTATGTAACACTTGACCTTTGTACAAAATTTGAAGTAAATTGGATAATTAGTTTTTTTTTAATAAAATTTTTTTTACATATTGGATTTTTTTCAAAATATCACGTCATCCCCATATAACCCTTAATTTTTGCTTAAAATTTGAAGTTAATTTGGTAAGTAGTTTTTAAACTATGCCGCGAACTGCCAGACGGAATTGATAAAAACATATTTTTGGCATCTAGGCACGCTAAAACATGTTATTTGACCGCCATTTTGTTCCACCATCTTTAATTCGACCACAGTTTTACTAGTTCGTTGCTATACCACAATTAGTTATGGCACAGAATTTGAAATCAATCGAATAAATAGTTTTTCAGGCTGAATTTTTAAATATTTTACTAAACCGCCATTTTGTTCCGCCATCCTGAATTCCTACCAAAATTTTATTAGTTGATTTATACATCATACTTGATTCTTGTGCAAAATTTCAGATAAATTGGATAAGTAGTTTTTTAGTAATATTTTTTTTACATTAATTTTTTTAGTATTTCACTAAGCCTCCATTTTGTTACGCCATGTTGGATTTTTACCAAAATGTTACCAGGTCATCCCTATATAATCTTTAATTTTTGACCAAGATTTGAAGATAATCGGCCAATTCCACAATTTTTTTGTAGCGTTTATTTTGGAATTACTACATCCATAATATCTGTAACTCTGATGATAAAATTTTTGTAGAAGTCATTGCAAAAGTAGCAGTTATTTGAATTTAACATGCAAAAAATAGCGGCGTGTTCAATCAATAACATTGAACTTCTATATACATAAATAATAGATGTCGAATAAAAAACCGGCCGGTAAACAAAATATACTTTTATGCCGGAAACTCAATTGAAGCGCCGCAAACCGTCATCAGACGGAACTAAGTGCAAAAACCTATGTTGCCAATCTTAGCCCTATAAAGCCAATGGCTAAATCAATGATTAATGAAAACAATATTTTTACTTTTCTAATTTGCTACCCGGGTGCAGAATATTTAGTTACTGATTTTATTCATGTTCATAACATTATATATAACCATTATAGAAAATATATATCTTAACTTTAATATAATATTTCTGATATAAAATAAATAAAATACAAAACTAATAGGTACATGTATTTTTTATCAAAACACATTAACACGAAAATACTACTAAAAATGGATAAATTTCCATTACCCGGAACTCCCTCGTTAAGAATCTTTCCTTTTTTTACGAATAGTGACGAGTGACCCAATTTAGTTTGGTATATAGTCATTTAGTAACACATAAATATAATCTTTTCAATCATTTATATTAAGGTTGTCAACCGTCCGGAAGGACGTCCTGGATTTTAGTAGATTTTACCGTATTTGTCTTTCGTCCTTCCGATCCCCCGAGAAGGACGCATTTTGTCCTGGATTTTGGCAGTTTTAATTTTTTTCTGAAACAACACAGCATAAAATACAATTTTATTATTTTCAATGACTTCTGGCAACATTGTTTTGTTTCGTTATGTCATCTGTCGACTGTCGAAATAATGATGAAAATGCGCACTTAAAGAGCGAAATTCTGTAATTTCTTCTATTTGTATCTATCTGAATAACTTGTGAGTTAGTAATATCTAAGAAGTATGGGGTAAAAGGTAAATAATATTCTATTATAACTTAGTTGTGGTTAAGTGATTTTCAAATTTTCTTTTTTTCTTTGTTTACAGAAAATATTATGTATTACGTTTATTTTATTAAAATTAATATAATATGAAATAAGCTGACACATTATTAATAATAATACGTTTACTACACTAAAATATTATTTGTTCCTTCATAATATATGTTAGATTTAGTTTTTATTATCGAGTTAGTATTTCGTTTTCGAGCTAATTACTAATAGATAAGTTAAAGTAGATATATTTTATAGTAACTTTGTTGCAATGCAGTTATGTGTTAAGTGATATTCAAATTTGAATTTTTTTTATTCACTGAAAATATTATTTGTTACATTTACTTTGTGAAAACTAATGAAATATGAAACAAACAGACACATTAATTATTATGATACCTAACCAAAATTTAACTTGTTCTTAACAATATGTTTAGTTTTTATTATGTAGTTCGTATTTTCTTTTTAATCGTTAGTGCATGCCACCTACCTGTTATAATACAGTGCTAATACTTAGGAGGTAAAAGGTAAGGTAGATGTTTTCTACAACTTTATAGGCCCTTTATACAACTGTATAGGAACTTAGTTGCAAGTTGAAATGCGGTTGCATAAGTGAATTTTCATTTTTTTACACAACTAAAATATTATTTACCACGTTTTTTTTTGTTTAAAATTGATATTATGGTTTATTTTATTAGGTGTCCTTCTTTATTACCCTGTGTTCTGGATTTTTTACAGATTTTGACTGATCTGTCCTGGATTATGGACATTTATAGTTGGCAACACTATTACCACTATTCTACCAGTTTCTACCTACAATTTAAAATAAATTGAATAAGTAGTTTTACCATTGACACACACCTCCATTTTATTCCGTCATGAATTGTTACCAGTTTATTCCTAATCACGTTTAATATTGCTGCGAAATTTGAAGTCAACAGTTTTTAAACATTTTATTTGGCTGCAATTTTGTTTCGCCACGTTAAATTCGTACCACAACTTCATAAGTTTATCTCTATATCACGCTTAATGCTTGCACACAATTTGAAATTAATCTAATAAGTAGTTTTTTCAAATATTTTATTAGGGCGCCATTCTGTTTTGTTATCTTGGATTCATATCAAAATGTTACCAGTTTATTCCTATGTAATACTTGATTTTTGTGCAAAATTTAAGATATATTGGATAATTAGTTTTTTAGTAAACATTTTTAACGTTTCACTAAGCCGCCATCTTCTTCAGCCATATTAGATTTTTACCAAAATACTGCCAATTTTAAACCACAATTTGAAGTCAATCGGGTAAGTAGTTTTTACGCTATGCCGCGAACTGACAGACCGACAAACAGTCAGACAGATCGACGGAATTGATAAAACATATATCTTATGGCCTCTAGCGATGTTAAAACGTGAAGATATTTAAAACTTGGTGATAACGATTACAAACGATTACAAACATTTTATTTGGTCAGCATTTTGTTCAGCCATCTCGAATTCATATCACAATTTTACCAGTTCATCTCTATACCATAATTAACTATTGCACAAATTTTAAAATCAATCTTATAAGTAATTTGTAAGGCCGAATTTTTAAATATTTTATTAAGCCTTCATTTTGTTTCTCCATCTTGGATTCGGACCAAAATTCTACCAGTTGAATTTAGTTTTTGTGCAAAACTTGAGGTTAATTGGATATGTAGTTCTTTAGTAATACTTTAACATTTCACTAGGCCGCCATTTGTTTTCGGCACATGGGATTTTTATTAAAATGTTATCTTAATTTCTGATCAAAATTTGAAGTCAATCGGATCAATAGTTTTTTTAGCTATGCTCCGCACAGACAGCGTCTAGGGACCCTGAAACGTAAAGATCAGAAAAACTCTCGAAGGGTGATTTTTTTACGATTACAATGCTTTATTTTACGAGGGAAGTAAAAACGAACAATAAAAATAACTCCACTCCACTTTTAGACTGCTTTAGGAAAATAACTCGAGAGATTTCCTTTACGTGGTCAAGCAAATCACGGATGCCTAGCGAGAGTAATATTTTTTGCAGCATGTAATTGTATGGTTTTAATGATGATTTATTGCTTTAGTGATGGGTTGTGATGAAGTGATCGACAAACCTGGGCTAACCTTACCCCGGGACAGGTCCATCTAACAGTATGGGTTTTCTTAAAATATCCTTTTTCCATATAGATTGGCTTTTTTACATCACCTCAAAAAAAAGGCATAACCAAAACGCAATACTATTTTTGAAACACTACAAACTAAAGACAAAATTATAAGTTTTGTTAAAAATAACTAAAAAAAGAAAGTTATCCTTTGAATGGGTAATCTAACACACATCGATTGCAATGAAAGACGGGAACACTACCACTGAGTCAGGAAGCTCACAACGAATTTTCAGCAAAGTTTGTTTATACTCCGTCCAAATAAACTACGAACCAATAAGATTCTTGGGATTAGACCGTGTCAAACTGAAATTACCATCCGACGTTTCGCCTTTGATTGCACGAGGCATCTTCAGGGATCTTTACCCCACGAGATCTGAACACAAATGAGCTCGGAGAGATTCAGGCAGGGTTTTATACCTGACTTGTGTTCGCCGAACCGTGACTCTGTGTTAAGATCGGTTTTCACATACGATATAGACAGTAACCCGTATCTCTATTGAAAATTTAACAGATTCTTTAATTTTTCGTTTATAAAATCCTGTAACCGTTTCCTTTACATTTATAATATGGCCAGTGGTATGCTGGTGTTCAGCAACCGCAGCCTGAAAAATATATTTCTTTTTAATACTTCGTTCATGTTCCTTAAGTCTAGTTGATATTGAGCGTCCTGTTTGTCCCACATACATTTCTCCACAGGAGCAAGGAGTTTTATATACTCCTGTTTGAATAGGTACAATATCTTTCGGGGATCGCAAGCATTGTCCAATCTTATGTGTATTGAAGATTGTATGTATGTTGGACCGCCGAAGTAATCGTCCAATTTTGTCTGTGGTGCCATATATGTAAAATATAAAATTTTCCTTCCTTCTAATGAATCGTGGCTTCTACTAGATGCCCCTTTAAAGTACTTCTGGTATCACGGGCTGACCTTTTCTTTCAAGCTAACCCCTTACACCTCCCACTCCCGCCACATAGCGGCCATTTCGCTAATCTTCTATGTAGGACTGGGCGGACGAACGGGGTAGAATGCAGGACAACTAGGCCTCACACTTTCGCAGCGTCTGCTCCCTTGTTAGCGGGGTCGTTAGTTTCCACACTGACCACTTGTGTTAAAAACACAGAGGTGTCTGCCTTCGACGAGTCGATTCGAAAGAGTGCACTCTCGCACTTGTGTTTTGCTTCGTCGTTCGCTAGCAATGTTGCCAGTCTAGTACAATTGTAATAGATCTATTACAATTTGAGTAAATCAATTATGCTATTACACCACAATCAAATCTATTACAGTTTAGTTTAGATCATTTTGTCACTGTAAAACGAATCTGCATAAATTAAAGTAACTAAAAGTTTTAAGTTACAAAAAGTAACATAATATAATAAATTAGGTATAATTAAAGTTACCATTCGTCCTCTATTTTCAGCATACGTCCTCCATTGCCAAAATGTCCTCTAAAGCGTTCCTCATTGACCAAAATATCCCCCATTGTCTGTGTGTTTTACGTATTATATTTTAGTATATATATACATATATATTTATATATATATATATATATATATATATATATATATATATATATATATATATATATATATATATATATATATATATATATATATATATATATATATATATATATATATATATATATATATATATATATATATATATATATATATATATATATATATATATATATATATATATATATATATATATATATATATATATATATATATATATATATATATATATATATATATATATAACCGACTTCAAAAAAAAACCTAGCAAGTGAAAAATAAAATGTTATTCTATCTTGGAAATGTGACTTTATGAACGCGGCGTCAACCTAACAAATACCATAAATAGGCATACCTATTTGAGATATTATGCATTAAGATTCTCCATACATAGATGTCTTTTTGGTGATATATTTAGTAATCACGTTTCACGTTTTAGTTGGACGTAGGATTCATAAAGTAAAATTTCCAAGATAGAATAAATTATTTTTTACTTTTCAGTGTTCCTTTTGAAGCCAGTCCTATTTTTTTTACCAACTTCAAAACTATGGGGGCAAAAATATTCATTGCAAATATTAAAGGTTCCGACGAGTCGTATAAACTGGCGAGTGCTTCAGACAAAGCGATGTGTTTTACGTCCAGGTTCCTTTAGATGTCTCAACCCAAGATCCGTGCGTCAGACTTTACTTTTTTATGTACGTATAAGGATTACTAAACCAAAAAAGGTAATTTAGACGAAGCGGGGGAGGAATTTATTTTCATGTAAGGTTGTTTCGGTCATTATAAATCGCAGTGGATGCTGAAAATGATAAATAACTTTATCCCAGGCACAAAAAATATCTTGTGTCCGGATCTGAGGTTAAGATGTGTGGTTGAGATGTGTGGTTGAGGAGGGGTGAAAATACAGTTTTCAGGATTTTTAGGAGTGCGAAGTCCAATTCTACTATTCACTTTAATTTTTGAAAATTTGTATTGTTGATTCGCTATAAATAGTTAAATACACAATTTTTTTAGTAGAAAAAGTGCTTAAACGAAATTGAAAGAAGGTGTTTATTAAATGGCTAGGTTTTAATAATAAACATAATTGTTTTATAGATGAGAACAATATTCTACATTGTTCTTATCTACACAATTATTATGTACAAATTAATAACTTCTTAATTTTTCTTGTTTTTTTTTAATTCTTGGATCGAGATACGTCAGATTTCAAAAGTTTGTTTTTGTGTGATGCGAGAGTATTACAAATGTAACCAATTCGTTACGAAAACTTAAATATTCTATTAGAAAAACTGTATTTGAAAGATTGCACTTGTAAAATGGATTATATGTACATTTCAATTTGAGGCCAATATATGCGCAACTTAAAACAAGAATTGACGTGGCCGAACGATTTTTTCAAACGTTGTTGGATTTCGATATATTTCTATTATTCCCCACTTTATCCACATCCTGTATGTAATAATGATAATAGCAACAATAAATAATAAGTAATCGTGTGATTGTTTTTATTATCTGAGGGTGATTTTGTTGTTCTACACATGCATTTACCATTTTTTACCTAAATTTTAAACAATGTTCTTCCTCTGACGTAATTTTTCAAATGTGAACAACATACTCGTAAGATTTAAACTTAAAACTTTTATTGAATTGTTTGAAATCGGAAAATATTTCGTTGGTAATTTCGTGTACTAACAATAAAAATACATAGGTAGAAATGTATTCCTTTAATATTTGTCATTACAAAATAAAAAAATTTGAAAATTTTTGTTGAAATAAATTTAATCTTTCAGATATCCTGATTTTACCTATACACATTTTAGTATAACCAATTTTCCTATCTAAGTCACCGAATTTATGTCCCATGTCACACATCCATATTTAATCTGAGTTGCTCATATCTGTAATGTACGGTTGCCCTTGTACTTTTATGTTGATAAACCAATTTTTGAAAAGTGCACTCTCTCATAGGGCCATAATACCTTTGAATATCACATGGGTACGTACAGCTCTAAAGAAGATAAATACGGTTTATTCGAAACAAAAAGGAATATAAATTGTTTAATGTAAATTAAAGCTATTCGTTTAAGGATCTTATTCAATTTATATTTCAAAAGCTTTTTTGTACAAAAACTGTAACATGCTGATTCTTATTGAACTTTTAGAATTGCTTTATATAATTTTAGACATGGAGATTGTATTTTTTTATCAAAGTTTCATAATATTATATTAGGTAGGTGAACATTGATAATATAGGTAAAAAATGATAAAAAATTCTATAAAAAAAAATTATTTCAAAACTAAGTACTAATAAATAATATTTTATTCCATCTTAAAAATTTGACTTTATGAAGTTGGCGTCAAACTAATTCTTTATTACTTAATCACAAAAGGAGATCTATATACGGAGTGTATTGAATTTCCCATGAGTATACTGTCTTTTGGTTTGACGCCAACTCCGTAAATTCAAATTTTTCAAGATCAAATAAAATATTAATTTGTACTTTTTAGTGTTTTTTTAAGTTGGTTTTATTTTTTTCTAAAATGTTTTATTTGATCGCTTTCAACTCTATTTATACAAAGTTTTATTATAAAGGTGAACTTTAAAGTTTTTGAGGCCTAAACCTAGATTTAAATTTTGGACGTCCCTAATAAAACAAGAGTCGGTAGAATCTGAATTATATAGATTTACCATGCTTCACTGTTTGTTTTTGTTAACTAACCGCTAAAAAATCTAAAAGCTCTGAATTTTCTGTCGTTTTTAGGGCGCTGTTTAATTCTATTAGCGCTACCCTGTATAATGAAAAAACATGTTTTTATTAAAGAAGTTCGTTTTTTTTATTACTTTCCTCGTAAAAATCACTCGCCGAGATTTTTTCAGATTTTCACGTTTCAGGGTCCCTAGATGACAAAAAACATGTTTTCTCAATTCCGTCGGTCTGCCTGTCTGTCTATCTGTATGCCTGTTTGCCTGTCTGTTCGCGGCGTAGCTAAAAAACTACTTATCCGATTTACTTCAAATTTGGGTCAAAAATTGAGGGTCATATGGGGATGACTTGGTAACATTTTGGTAAAAATCCTATATGGCGAAACAAAATGGCGGCTTAGTGAAATGTTAAAAAAATTATTATTAAAAAACTACTCATCCAATTTATCTCAAATTTTGCAGAAACATCAAGTATAATGTGTCTATAAAAATTTAAGGTAAATCAAGTATAATGTTGGAATCAACTGGTAACATTTTGGTACGAATCCAAGATGACGGAACAAAATGGCGGCTTAATAAAATGTTTACAATTAAAACTTACAACTTAAACTTAAAACAGGTTATACCGTTAAATTCACTGCAAATGTTCAAATGTATGCCCATTTTGTCGAATGCATATTTCCAACCTTCTCTCAATATTTTCAAGGACGCCTTGAAGAGTTTGTGGCGTAATTTAAACAAATGCATTCCTTATTCGATCCTTCATATCTTCTTGGTCAATCGGAGGAACTTTGTAGACTTTCTCCTTGACATATCCCCATAGGAAAAAATCGCACGGTGTGAGATCCGGCGATCTTGCTGGCCACTGAATTTGACCTCCTCTTCCTATCCACCTATTGGGATATTACTGGTCCAAATACTGACGAACATTGAGTGAAAAATGAGGCGGAGCACCATCTTGCTGATACCACATGTTTTGACGTTCTCGGATAGGAACATCTTCTAAAAGAATTGGAAGATGATTCACTAAAAAAATTAGGTACATTTCTCTATTTAAAACACCGTCAAAAATATGAGGTCCAATAATTCGGTTTTCGAGAATCCCACCCCAGACATTAAGAGACCATACTATTTGATTGTCAATTGTTCTCATCCAATGGGGATTTGTGGTACTATAATAGTGCATATTATGTCTATTAACTACACCATTGCTCTTAAACGAAGCCTTGTCGGTGAACAAAACATTTTTTAAAAATAATGCATCTTCATTAATATGCATCTGAAGGATCCTGCAAAAATGTATCCTTTTTTTTGGAAATCATCATCATAAAGTTCTTGCGTCAAAGATAAATGGTAGGGATGGTATTTGTGTTTTCAAGATGTTCTGGAAACGGTACTTTGACTTATATCTAATTCACTGGCCAAAGTTCGTGAACTTACTTGAGGATTTTCTTCCAAACTTAACAAAACCTTTAATTCATTGTCTTCGTTTATTATGAATTCTTTTTTCTCTTTTTAGGATAAGCAACACTTCCTGTTTGTCTAAACCAATGTAGAGTTTTTTTTAGAACTTCACGGCTTGGCTGTTTTCTACCTGGAAATTTTTCTTGGTATAGACGTTTAGCAGTTTTTATCTTACGCTAACATTCACCAATTAGTAAAATCATGTCACTTAATTCGTTGATAAGGAACTTTTGATTTGAAAATTTATACTTTAAAATGTAAAATTTTTAATACTGACAAAACCTCAAATGACATTTGCATCAACTGGTGTTTTTCCTACAAAAGTACAAGTAACGTCGCCCAAGAAACTAAACAATGAAATAACAAATCTTATATTATGCCGCAGGTATAATTTACAATTTTTAAACATTAATATCTCATAAACCGTTAAATTTAGCTATATCAGTTCAATATAATTTTTTTTCTAGAATTTCATGAAGAATCCGAAAATCACCAAAAAAATGTAAGTTATTATTTAAAAAATTGCATTTAGACCACGCCCAGCATTTTTGACCGACCCTGTATAATAACAGTTACCGTAAGAATATATATTGTTGAAATTCAAAACACTTTTGTATTTAATTTTTTCAGCTAATCCTAATAGTTTAAGAAATAAATGGGGGGTGCGACTTGGTTGACTCACCCTGTATGTATATTATTTATAACTGATATTATCGTTCAAATTTTGGTATTATCTCAAAATACCAGCAGTATATTTATACTCGACTAGACAAATAATACTCTCTCAGGAAAGTGATTCCATTTTGACACGGTCTCATCCCAAGGACCGTGATTTCTTAGGTGACACTCTGCTTCTGTACATAGGTCAAACTTGAACTTTTAGTTAAAACACCGTCTTCTAAAGCTTCAATGGATTTACTGATTATTTCCATCTATATTAAATTTAGTCTTTCCTCTAGAATATATATGATATTAAAATACTTGCAAACGAGACGGTATTTGCAAATATCTGGACCTACATATATCGAATTAAAAACTTGGTGTCTTGTCAATTTTTTTAACGGTTAAAATCTGCATTTTCTCTTGAAACTCGATTTTGCCCAGTTTTATATGTTTTGTAGAAAAAAGATCGAGCTTTTGATCTGCCTAGTTGTTTTTTTGATTTGGAAATGTTTTTATTACGTAGCAAAAAGTTTTTCTATAACGATATTTACGAAAGAAAAAAATAAATATTTCACATTTTAATTTTTTTTAAGAAATGACCGCCAAAACGCCGAAATGGTGAATACTCCGGTTATTTTTTTTTTCGACTGAAACGCTTTTCCTCTTTTTCTCAATCTATGACAGCTGTTTAAATATTTATTTAAAAATTTACATACAACACGTATTTAAAAATTTTAAGCAGTTCAAAAGTTACACGGAAGAAACATTTTTTTATTGACAGATGTCCAAAAACCGTGCTAAAAAATTTAAGTTGTTTAGAAGTTACGGATAAAAACAATTTTTTTGACGGCTATCAAAATATTTTTCTTAACCAAATTACGCTATTAAAAGTAACAATGGACCTGTGAAACCCGTATTTCAAAATTTTAAGCGACGAAAATCAGTTTTTTACAGATGTTAAAATATTTTTTTCAAATAAATTAACCTTAGAAACCCCTATCTAAAATTTTTAAGTAGAATTTGGGAAGTATTTATAATTACGGGAAAAAGATAGTTCTTTTTTAACAGATATCAAATATTTTACATAAAACTAGGAAAACTGTATATAACATTTTCAATCATTTGAAAAGTCACAGGGAAAAAACAGTTTCTTTGACAGCTGTCAAAATATTTTTTTTGTTAAATTACGCCACTAAAAGTTAAACTGTGAAAACCGTATTTTAACATTTTAAGGAGTTTAAAAGTCACGGGGAACTTTTTTGCAGCTGTCAAATTTTTTTTTTAATATATTACACCCCTAAATGTTACATGAAATATCCTATTACCTAAAACCTCAAATCGATACTTTGAATCCTATAAATCTTTCAGTAAACAAAAAACAAAATTGAAAATTCACGGCTATTTATTACCCAAACCTCCTAAATTGATGTCTTATGTCGGAATGTTTCAATAGGAAAAAAATTACAGCTCTTAACCAGAATTTCTAAAAAAAAAATTGCCTACTTCCCCTGTTTGACATAATATATGTTTAACTGTATAGTTAAAACCTACCAAAGTGTCAAAAAATCTCATTAAATTGTGAAATCCGTTTTTTTAATTTTTTCGTTTTTCCATTCACTATTTTTCAATGTTAGAACACTTATCCCAACTATTTATCTTTTCAATTTGACTATTATCGGTTTTGTGTTCTCAAAATACCATTTTTTTTTGTGTTTTTATACCCCTTAAAAAATTAAAGATCTTATGTCACCGAACATTTTTGTTGCAAATTTGAAACGAATTAATTTAGTCAGTGTCAAGTTATTGTCGGTCCAAAATTTATTTACATGCACACATCCATACAGACGTATTTTTTTTTCAAAAACTTATATTTTTCAAAAATCTTTGCGGTTACAATCCTGTTCATACTTCTACCCCTGTATAACATAATATGCTTTATTACTACTAACCCGCCCAGTATAAATAAAATCCGTACTATGGGACCCCGTATGTATGAGACTTAATGAACCGTGAAAATTATCTACCTATCTGGTATACGGGATTTCAGAAATCGGCAATAAATTAACAAAAATGTCCTATACATACTTACCGCCCCTTTATAACATAATATATGCATTACTACTTATACTATATTACACTCCCTATGTTAAACATAATACTACCATAAAAGCATACAAAATTTAGAATATTTGATCCAGTATTCTGAAGACATTATACTGAAAAATGCATCTATCCTGTACCCAATTAAAGACAAGCATTTTGCTACTCCAACTCATCCGAAAAGGTAACCGAACAGCACTTGTATCAAATGAATATCGACATTTACCATATATACCATATAATAACAGCCAATTTTCTTAAAGATATTTTACAAAATTCGGGAGAGTATTGCGCTTCAAATTGTGTCTACATTCCTAATAACATTCAAATTTTAATCTGCCAATTTCAAAAATACACACAGAATCGTTTTTTAGGGCTTAAAATTAAATCAAAATTATCTAAATATATGCTAATTTAATTCTGACAGGGGCTTTGCCATTGATAAAACTCTGATTTTGTCAATGGCAACTCGATATTTTTACGAGTTTTCAGTTGATAGAACTTTCAAAATAAAAATGGGTATTTTTTTTATTACATTTTACCCAATTTCTTGACCAGGGACATTAAAATGTAAATGTATGCGTTGTAGAAAAAATATGGGGCGTTCGTTCTGCCCATATGTTTTTGCCCCAGGTGCTACCGATACCCTCCTACGAGGTCTAAAGGCCAACCTGTACATGCAACAATTAAAAAATTCTCAAAAATCAGCCTTATCACCGATCGGGCTGAACGTGCTACCAATCTCTAGATAAAACACAGGTGTTTTTGCGGTGTATTTACTAAGTTCGCCTAGTATAACCAGAGTCTATATATATTCTAAATAGTCCAAGCACTTGGCTATTCTGAAATAAATTTCCCTCTTGCCAACGCGCCTCCCGCACCTACGAACTGCCGCTTCTAGCGGTCAGACGGCACGTCACTTCGCAGTGGTTAGGTAAGCGGTGTCTTAAGCTTTTAAACCTACGTGTTTACGGAGCCTTGTACGCGGTGAGCAAAAATATAGAATTTGGAACAAGAGTGCGTTTAAATGTCAATGTCATTCTTACTGCAGTGTTGATGGATGTGACGTTAACATTAATAGGGGAAATGTGTCATGTGTATGTTTAAAAATTTTTTAAAAAGTTTGTTATTAATTCTTATTACTGAAATTTGGACAAGAACTTAATTCCGGTAATTTTGTATGTTAATAGTTTTGCTCTAAAACTACATTCAGCCTTCAAAACTATAAATGACTCCTGCCTATCCTAGCATGAACCGATTGTGTTCAATTTGAGTTCTTTTAAATATCAATATTTTTACTTTCCTCATAAAAGGGAAGTATTTCATACGTGCAAAAATCACCCTCCGAGATTTTTTCACATCTTTACCTTTGAGGGTCCCTAGATGACGAAAAACATGTTTTCTCGATTCCATCGTTCCGTCTGTCTGTCTGTAGGTCTGTCTGTTCGCGGTATAGCTAAAAAACTACTTACCCAATTGACTTTAAATGTTGGTCAAAAATTAAGCTTCATATGTGGATGACCTGGTAATATTTTGGTAAAAATCCATTAGGGCAAAACAAAATAGCGGCGTAGTGAAATGTTAAAAAAATTGTTACTAAGAAAGTGCTTAACCAATTTACCGTAAATTTTGCACAAAAATCAAGTATTATGTAGGAATCAACTGATAAAATTTTAGTAGCAATCCAAGATGGTGGAACAAAATGGCGGCTTAATAAAATATTTAAAAGTTCATCGTGAAAAAACTACTTAAGGAACTGGAACAAAATAGCAGCCCACGCCCAGCATTTTTGACCGACCCTGTATAATAACAGTTACCGTAAGAATATATATTGTTGAAATTCGAAACACTTTTGTATTTAATTTTTTCAGCTAATCCTAATAGTTTAAGAAATAAATGGGGGGTGCCACTTGGTTGACTCACCCTGTATGTATATTATTTATAACTGATATTATCGTTCAAATTTTGGTATTATCTCAAAATACCAGCAGTATATTTATACTCGACTAGACAAATAATACTCTCTCAGGAAAGTGATTCCATTTTGACACGGTCTCATCCCAAAGACCGTGAATTCTTAGGTGACACTCTGCTTCTGTACATAGGTCAAACTTGAACTTTTAGTTAAAACACCGTCTTCTAAAGCTTCAATGGATTTACTGATTATTTCCATCTATATTAAATTTAGTCTTTCCTTTAGAATATATATGATATTAAAATACTTGCAAACGAGACGGTATTTGCAAATATCTGGACCTACATATATCGAATTAAAAACTTGGTGTCTTGTCAATTTTTTTTAACGGTTAAAATCTGCATTTTCTCTTGAAACTCGATTTTGCCCAGTTTTATATGTTTTGTAGAAAAAAGATCGAGCTTTTGATCTGCCTAGTTGTTTTTTTGATTTGGAAATGTTTTTATTACGTAGCAAAAAGTTTTTCTATAACGATATTTACGAAAGAAAAAAATAAATATTTCACATTTTAATTTTTTTTAAGAAATGACCGCCAAAACACCGAAATGGTGAATACTCCGGTTATTTTTTTTCGGCTGAAACGCTTTTCCTCTTTTTCTCAATCTATGAAATATTTATTTTAAAATAAATTACGTCACTAAAATTTACATACAACACGTATTTAAAAATTTTAAGCAGTTCAAAAGTTACACGGAAGAAACATTTTTTTATTGACAGATGTCCAAAAACCGTGCTAAAAAATTTAAGTTGTTTAGAAGTTACGGATAAAAACAATTTTTTTGACGGCTATCAAAATATTTTTCTTAACCAAATTACGCTATTAAATGTAACAATGGACCTGTGAAACCCGTATTTCAAAATTTTAAGCGACGAAAATCAGTTTTTTACAGATGTCAAAATATTTTTTTCAAATAAATTAACCTTAGAAACCCCTATCTAAAATTTTTAAGTAGAATTTGGGAAGTATTTATAATTACGGGAAAAAGATAGTTCTTTTTTAACAGATATCAAATATTTTACATAAAACTAGGAAAACCGTATATAACATTTTCAATCATTTGAAAAGTCACAGGGAAAAAACAGTTTCTTTGACAGCTGTCAAAATATTTTTTTTGTTAAATTACGCCACTAAAAGTTAAACTGTGAAAACCGTATTTTAACATTTTAAGGAGTTTAAAAGTCACGGGGACCTTTTTTGCAGCTGTCAAATTTTTTTTTTAATATATTACACCCCTAAATGTTACATGAAATATCCTATTACCTAAAACCTCAAATCGATACTTTGAATCCTATAAATGTTTCAGTAAACAAAAAACAAAATTGAAAATTCACGGCTATTTATTACCCAAACCTCCTAAATTGATGTCTTATGTCGGAATGTTTCAATAGGAAAAAAATTACAGCTCTTAACCAGAATTTCTAAAAAAAAATTGCCTACTTCCCCTGTTTGACATAATATATGTTTAACTGTATAGTTAAAACCTACCAAAGTGTCAAAAAATCTCATTAAATTGTGAAATCCGTTTTTTTAATTTTTTCGTTTTTCCATTCACTATTTTTCAATGTTAGAACACTTATCCCAACTATTTATCTTTTCAATTTGACTATTATCGGTTTTGTGTTCTCAAAATACCATTTTTTTTGTGTTTTTATACCCCTTAAAAAATTAAAGATCTTATGTCACCGACCATTTTTGTTGCAAATTTGAAACGAATTAATTTAGTCAGTGTCAGGTTATTGTCGGTCCAAAATTTATTTACATACACACATCCATACAGACGTATTTTTTTTTAAAAAACTTATATTTTTCAAAAATCTTTGCGGTTACAATCCTGTTCATACTTCTACCCCTGTATAACATAATATGCTTTATTACTACTAACCCGCCCAGTATAAATAAAATCCGTACTATGGGACCCCGTATGTATGAGACTTAATGAACCGTGAAAATTATCTACCTATCTGGTATACGGGATTTCAGAAATCGGCAATAAATTAACAAAAATGTCCTATACATACTTACCGCCCCTTTATAACATAATATATGCATTACTACTTATATTATATTACACTCCCTATGTTAAACATAATACTACCATAAAAGCATACAAAATTTAGAATATTTGATCCAGTATTCTGAAGACATTATACTGAAAAATGCATCTATCCTGTACCCAATTACAGACAAGCATTTTGCTACTCCAACTCATCCAAAAAGGTAACCGAACAGCACTTGTATCAAATGAATATCGACATTTACCATATATACCATATAATAACAGCCAATTTTCTTAAAGATATTTTTCAAAATTCGGGAGAGTATTGCGCTTCAAATTGTGTCTACATTCCTAATAACATTCAAATTTTAATCTGCCAATTTCAAAAATACACACAGAATCGTTTTTTAGGGCTTAAAATTAAATCAAAATTATCTAAATATATGCTAATTTAATTCTGACAGGGGCTTTGCCATTGATAAAACTCTGATTTTGTCAATGGCAACTCGATATTTTTACGAGTTTTCAGTTGATAGAACTTTCAAAATAAAAATGGGTATTTTTTTTATTACATTTTACCCAATTTCTTGACCAGGGACATTAAAATGTAAATGTATGCGTTGTAGAAAAAATATGGGGCGCTCGTTCTGCCCATATGTTTTTGCCCCAGGTGCTACCGATACCCTCCTACGAGGTCTAAAGGTCAACCTGTACATGCAACAATTAAAAAAATTCTCAAAAATCAGCCTTATCACCGATCGGGCTGAACGTGCTACCAATCTCTAGATAAAACACAGGTGTTTTTGCGGTGTATTTACTAAGTTCGCCTAGTATATCCAGAGTCTATATATATTCTAAATAGTCCAAGCACTTGGCTATTCTGAAATAAATTTCCCTCTTGCCAACGCGCCTCCCGCAACTACGAACTGCCGCTTCTAGCGGTCAGACGGCACGTCACTTCGCAGTGGTTAGGTAAGCGGTGTCTTAAGCTTTTAAACCTACGTGTTTACGGAGCCTTGTACGCGGTGAGCAAAAATATAGAATTTGGAACAAGAGTGCGTTTAAATGTCAATGTCATTCTTACTGCAGTGTTGATGGATGTGACGTTAACATAAATAGGGGAAATGTGTCATGCGTATGTTTAAAAATTTTTTAAAAAGTTTGTTATTAATTTTTATTACTGAAATTTGGACAAGAACTTAATTCCGGTAATTTTGTATGTTAATAGTTTTGCTCTAAAACTACATTCAGCCTTCAAAACTATAAATGATCCTGCCTAGCCTAGCATGAACCGATTGTGTTCAATTTGAGTTCTTTTAAATATCAATATTTTTACTTTCCTCATAAAAGGGAAGTATTGCATTCGTGAAAAAATCACCTTCCGAGATTTTTTCACATCTTTACCTTTCAGGGTCCCTAGATGACGAAAAACATGTTTTCTCGATTCCATCGTTCCGTCTGTCTGTCTGTAGGTCTGTCTGTTCGCGGTATAGCTAAAAAACTACTTACCCAATTGAGTTTAAATGTTGGTCAAAAATTAAGCTTCATATGTGGATGACCTGGTAATATTTTGGTAAAAATCCATTAGGGCAAAACAAAATAGCGGCGTAGTGAAATGTTAAAAAAATTGTTACTAAGAAAGTGCTTAACCAATTTACCGTAAATTTTGCACAAAAATCAAGTATTATGTAGGTATCAACTGATAAAATTTTGGTAGCAATCCAAGATGGTGGAACAAAATGGCGGCTTAATAAAATATTTAAAAGTTCAGCGTGAAAAACTACTTAAGGAACTGGAACAAAATGACAGCCTAGTGAAACGTTAAAGAAATTATTACTAAAAAAACTAATTATCCAATTTGTCTCAAATTTTGTTAAAATGAATTATTATGTAGGTATCAACTGGTAAAATTTTGGCACGAATCCAAGACGGCGGAACAAAGTGGCGGTTTAATAAAATAATTAAACATTCGGTCTGAAAAAACTTCTTAATGGACTAATTTCAAATTGCGTGCCATAACTGTAATTGTAATAACTGTAATTGTAATAAAGAGAGGATATTAAAATTAAAAAATTATAATTCCTGGAGAATGTAAGATGATACCTACAGTGTGGAGATGGTCTTGAGAAAAGGGGAAGAAACTTGCTCTTAGTTTGGCTTATGAAATGCAGACAAGTTTAATCTTGTGGATAATTTAATTTTTTTTAAATCATTGATTTTTGTTGGAAATAATCTAGTTTCTACGTATATGTGAGAAATCATCCCCTTGGAATTTAAACATTTGATATCGGTGCCAAACGAGACCCAGTTACCGTTACACCACCTATTACATTTACGACTATTAGTTTTAAGAATTAGCCATTTAAGTGTTATGCTATTAGGATATTGCTTTTTTTAGGGAACATGTATTCCTATTCTCTATTTCTAAGAACTTGGTAGAATGATTTTGAAGTACAGTCGATTTTGATATCCTGTCGAGAACCTATTGATTGTCGTTCGGATAATTTTTGAAATTTAAATTTGAGTAAACTAATTGTTGGAAGTTCTTTGCATCATTTCGCAAATATAATTAATACATTTTTAGTTTACATTTGTTGTTAACACCTATCAAATTTAGTCCATAAGTTAATCTTCTATTAAGTTGAACATCTACTACTCTAAATATTAATATGAATACCTAAAATAACTAATACAGTTATTGATCATTCCTTGTAGATGTATTCATTGCGGTTAAATGAATTGCCGCCTCGTTTACGACCGTCGAGATTTTTAGATCGGAAGTTTGAA
Source organism: Kuschelorhynchus macadamiae (assembly GCA_030620095.1). Lineage (NCBI taxonomy): Eukaryota > Metazoa > Arthropoda > Insecta > Coleoptera > Curculionidae > Kuschelorhynchus > Kuschelorhynchus macadamiae. The sequence continues at coordinate 776,325 of JAUTXW010003745.1, forward strand.
AAAATGTCACTCCTCAAAAAATTAACCTTGAGATTTGGATCGCGTTTCAACGGGATTTCGAAAAATGTGCCCATATTGGACGCCACTGCTCAGTTTATTATAAACCTTACTAAACATTTGTTTTTACTAGAAGATGCGCCTATTTATCCTTTACGATCGATCCCATAGAAGCATTTTTCCCTAACGTACCATTATCGAGTGACAGCGCGGCCTGCCGATTTCGTCCATGAAAATTGAATATTTTCAGTTTTCTAATTTTCACCAATTTTTTTTCGAGTTTAATTTTATGATATTTTGACTTCGTGAAAACAAATAGTAAATTGGAAAGATGTGGAAAATATTTCAGAGTTTTTGAATCCGCTTTGTTTTTTTGTGTGAAAAAGTAAGAACTTCGGCTATATTCAGCTTAAAGTAGGGGCACCGTTGGTAGTTAGCTTAATTTTCAAAAAATTGTAACTTTTTAAATTTTTATCCGATTCTGTCGACATCTTGGCAGAACTTCGAGGCATCGGTGTGATTTTAAAAAATAGGTCAGAACTTTGGGGTGTTTTGCTAATTTATAATAAAATTTAATTTTTGTCAGTGGCGGACGATGGTATTAATTCTCAAAAAATTGTAACTTTTTTAATTTATATCCGATTCTGTCGACATCTTGGCAGAACTTCAAGGCATCGATGTTATTTTAAAAAATAGCTCAGAACTTTAGGTTGTTTTGCTGATTTATAATAAAATTTAATTTTTGTCAGTGCCGGACGGTGGTATTCGTAAACGGAAACAAATTTGAATGCTTTACACGCAAGTAGTTTTTCGCCTGAAGCATTTAGCTGCGAACTTGAAATGCATTTTTATACCTTCTGCCTCCTCATTAATTTTGCCTTATGGCAAATTTCAATAAAACTAATTTTTAGAGCGACAGCAAAAAAATCAGAAGAAAATTAAGAAAATCGAATATTTTTTAAAGAAGTGGCGATAAATGTAATTTATTTTAAAAAAATTTTTGTTTTATCTATGCTCTTTCAGAATATGTTGTGTTTTTGTCGAAAACCTGAACCTGGCTTGACCTGCAAAGGGCAAAATTAAAAAATATACTTCTCAAACTTCGATTGCATCCATTTTCAATAGGGTTCATGAGACCGTAAAACGTAATATTTCCTAAAAGTTTCAAATGGACAGTTATCATCATGTTTCATGGGAAGTTCTAGAAAACACGAAAAAAAAATTGTTTTCAGTAATGGACGAAAAAGAGAGTGTGCTCTAAAAACGTATCAAACTTCAGAAGTTTATCTGAAAGCGTTTCCGAGAGGTAAAAATGTACAAAAATTACGTCTTGACACGGCCACGACGAGTACGGACATTTGAAGATAGTAGGGACATAATAAACTCTTGTTGAACTGTAACAAGTAGCTACATATGAAGTTTAGCGAGAATCATGGTAATAATATTTATAAACAACGCCATCTATACATATTTAGAGAAAACAGCAATTGACATTATCAAAAATTAAAACTAGAGAAAATTGAATTTGTGGCCATTAAAAACTTCGAAAACCATATGAAATACGATATTTTTATAATACTCCCCTTTCTCCTTTAGTTCCATTCTCGTTCGCACAAAAAATATTTTGTGTCAATAATAAAGGTATTTGATATTTTGAACATTCATTAAGAGTTATAATAACTGAAATAACCAGACATAGATTTCCCACCTCAGGGGGCTATATATTTCAGGGTGCAGCGAAATTACTTTTTTTTGTTAGTTACAATTCATCACCAATTGATCTGTCGAAGGTCTTCGACAGTATCGACGTTGGCTTTGTCAGAGATAAGCTTTTTAATATTGGCCTAAGGGCGAATGTTCTAGAATGGATTATCTGTTTTTTGAGTGAGAGGGGATTGTATGTGTCCTTGAATGAATGTAGGTCGGATGAATACAAAATTGAATTGGGTGTAGCACAGAGGTCGATATTGGGTCCTCTAATCTTTACTCTTTTTATCAATGACCTCCCATCACATATAACTAAAGGTATGATAATAAACTATGCGACACGTCAGTTGCTTTAACAGAAGCGACTCCTAATGATCTTGTGACCTCAATCACGAAAGTAGTTGAAATGGCTGTATGGTGTGCCAAAAGTAAACTTATTTTGAATGTCAATAAGACCAAATACATTTACGTCAATAAAATTTTCTTACCAATCTCCAATATATGGCTTTCACAAAATGCTAAATTCTTAGACCTTACATTGGATCTAAACACAAAATGGGATCCTCATTTTCTCCCATTTTCACATTTAATTTTTCTGCAAAATTTAAAGTCAATTGAACAAGGTCTTTTTACGTTGATTTTTTAAAAACTTTTTTGGCCGCCATTTGGTTTCGCCATCTTAAATTCGTACCACAACTTTTCCAATTTATCTCTATGTCACACTTAATTCTTGCAAAAAAAACTGAAATTAATTTAATAATAATTATTATTTTCAGGCTAATTTTTTAATTAGGCTATTTTGTTTTCCTATCTTGGATTCATATCCAAATGTTACCAGTTCATTCCTACGTAACACTTGATATTTGTGCAAAATTTGAGGTAAATTAGATAATTAGTTTTTTTAGTAATCATTTTTTAACTTTCTACATGGTTTTCCTCTTGTTGTTATATTAGAGTGGGGTATTATTTGGATTTACGATCCAGTAAAAAAAACAAAAAGTCGGCAGATATTTCCTAACTTCAAATAATACACCACTCTAACATAACAACAAAAAGATCGTTAACGAATACCATTTAGAAACTTAATAACTGAGAAATGTCTGCGAACCAACGGGGTAGGTAAAGAATGATAATATGGATTTCATGCAAATATATATATATATATATATATATATATATATATATATATATATATTTGTATATATGAATATATATATATATATATATATATATATATATATATATATATATATATATATATATATATATATATATGTTAAATCACTTTCTTGCCAAATTACTTTTTAAAAAATTATTTTATTACTCAAAAATACAAATTTAAATATATACATTTGAACTTGCAAAGTAACGTTTGACAAAATGAATTCGAGCTAGACTAAACTGTACTGAACTAACTTTATACAAAGAAAAATAACTATTTATATGTTTCGTTATGCTGACTCAGTGGGAACTGTTTACTTCGTTCTTGAACACTTGGGTCAGGACGTGGGTTCTGCTGATGAAGCTTTCTTGGTATAGACTTGTTTTCGTAAACAAGTAACACCTGCTGTTTATGAGAATAGGATTATCTACGTCGTTAACTGATATGTGATACTTTGTTATTGAGATAAGCTTGGCTTTCTGAATATCTGCGTTGGCGGGTGACAGCTGATAGTCTGGGAACCAAGGTTAGCATAACTTGTATGACGAAATAGCTGGTGAGAATAGATATAACAACTCCCCCATCAAGATGAAAGTTGGTACGTGGAAGCAACTTTCAAGCTGAATCTTTGTTCAGGTTAAGTTCTATTTCTTCAGATTCTTCTGTTGGTTCACCAACACGTATGTTTGGTCGCCTTTTTGGAAATATTCTTCTCCATTGTACAAAATTTGTTCTGGACCTTGGTGGAGAAGGTGGGTAGTCATCACTATTGGCATTGACAATTCCAATACTGAGGTTCTTAGGTTTTCTTTTATAACATTTACAAAATATGTACAGGATAATTAGACTGATGATCTAGCTCTGATCATCAGTCTGTCAGTGGTCAGGATCGTAAACCAACCGATATGTTTCTTTACGAATGGTTGATTGATTAGTCTGTCCAACTGATCAGAATATTCATTTAATTTATGTTGAGCGATATTTAAGTTTTCTGTGTCAATGTGGTGTAACTTAAGAGGCTTCAAGTCTGGTATATGAATCTTCTCAGGATAATGGCTGCAGCAATCATATGGAATTTATTGGAACGTTGCTGTAGGTAACATTGTCATAAATATTTACAAATTTCTTCGTTAGAACTTTGGTGCTGCCAATAAAAGCACTGCACTCTGAAGTTTGATTACGGCGTTGGAACTAATTGTTTGGGTAACAACGTCTCTGGAACCACATTCAATAGTCACAGGTAGAGGGCCTGCCACGGCAACTAACCAGGAGTTTTGGTTAAGTTCTTGCACATGATAGTCTTTGGCTAGGATAACTGAAACTTGGCACGTTCTTGGAAGGCGATTGATTAATCGTAGTAACTGGGCTTCACAAACAGCGTCACTGTCTATTGGATATGGCAGGATGTTGGAACATATTAGTGTTCGGCTGCTCAAAGATTTACATGATTCCAAGTCGAATTGTGATATATAATAATGCATCATCGTTTCGCGCAATTAAATTATTTGTTATTGAAAGACCTGTTCGATTATCCATAATTGGTACTGGATATAAATGAAAGAGAATATATTTTTCTGGATCAACTAATGGGATTTCGAGAACAAAAATTACTTTTGAATCATATTGATATGCATTTAGTTCTATGATTTCGAGATATTGAGCCACACTTGAAGGGTGAATTAACAAAGGTAAATTATTTCTTTGCAATGATTGAGATATGTGCTTTAGTGATTCTATTAAGTCAAAAGGTGTAATAATTGAACGTGTAAAATCCGTAAACGGACGAAAACAATTGAATTTATAATATCATTCAAAGAATTTTCAAGAAATGAATAACTTTCCATTAAAAGTTCGCAAATATTTAATATTTCTATTTGAGAGGAATAATATTTCAGATCGTCAGAAATATCCATTATTGATTTTCGAATTTCTATAATATCAATATTGAATGTTTCTTCGTCAATTTTAAGTTTCTGAATAGTTGAATTAAATTCTTTTATTACTGAGGTAGTTACTGAAATTTGATTTTTAAGAAGATTTTCGATTTGATATTCATCATGTGTTATTTGTTCTATACAGTCATTAAAATATTCGCCATCGGAGGCGTCTAAGTTTCCTGTAATTGCTTTCCAAAATATTCCTATACCATTAAAAATTCCACGTTTTTCTCTAAGAATATATTTTTTAGTATCTGCCATTATCTCTGTATATTTTTGATTTACAGATACTTCAGATTTAAATACTTTCATTCGTGGTACGTCTTCGTTGATATTATTAATAAGGTTTTCTAAAATTCTATCATTATTTACAATTGTATCCTTAATTGGTTCTAAGTTTTTATATACAAGTAATGTCCATTTGTCGTTAGAGATTCTTATTTTTGCTTCTTCATGAAAGAAGACTCCTATCGTGTTGTTAGTTGGACTTATGGAGTATTGGGACTGAACGACAGATGACAGTCCGAGGATGGTTCTGGAAGAGAAATTTGCTCGTAGTATGGTTTTAATCTATCAAAATTTATTTTAGATTTTTGTTTATTAGGATTTAATAAGAGGGCTAAGTTTTGATAAATTTCGAGAATTTCGAAAGGGCCATTAAATTTGTTTGAGCTTTATCTTTAATTTGGGATTCGCGTGCATATACTTTTTCACCTATTTTATATACATGAGGATGTTTGGGAACATGTTGATCAAAACGTTCTTTTGCTTTTTCTTTTTGTTGTTTCGTTTTATCACGAGCAGATTTATAAAGAAATTGCATATGATTGTTTAAATCACGTATGTATTTTGATATAAGGGTTTTCTCATTATATAGGATTTCAGGGGGTCTAGAAGAAGTATGTCCGAAAATTAGTTCAAAGGGCGTAAAACTGTGGGTTTTATTTTTCGTGTTATCGTAACAAATAACAGCATACGGAAGTACGTTGAACGGATGTTCATGTGGGTTTTCGGTTTGATTCATTTCGCCAAGTGTAGCGTGAAATCTTTCTAGAGAGCCGTTTGATTGGGGTGACCTACAGTTGAAAATGTTATTTTTATGTCGTATAGTTCACATAGGTCTTTCGTTACTGTATTTTTAAATTCACGAACATAATCACAATGTATTCGTAGTGGGGTACCATAATGTTGGAAAAATAAAATAATAGTGTTGACAATAGTTTTTGATGTTTTATCTTCAATTGGATAAGCTTGGGTAAATTTAGTAAGTTTGTCTCGTATTGTCAAAGCATAGTTTCTAGATCGATATTCAAATACATCGATATTTATTCGTTCAAATGGTGTTTTCGGTGTTTCTGTTGTCACTAAAGGGTTGCTTAAATTTTTTTGGCAGATTTTAATTTTTTGACATGTTTCACAACTTTTTATAATATTTTCTACATCTTTAATCATTCTGGGCCAATTATATTTTTCTTTGATGCGTCTTAAAGTTTCGTTAATTCCGCGGTGTAAATTACTTTTGCCTAAATGGTATTGTTCCAATATAATTGGTATTTGGTCTTTATCTGGGATGGTTACAATATTTTGACAAATCTGTATTTTAATATCTTTGTCTGCAAAGATAAAAGAAAATATTTCAAGAATAGGAAGATCTATTTTATTTTCGAGAAAATATGTTGACGAAAGGTCAAATTCGTTTTGTCCTGTATAAATATTATAGAAAAGATGTTGGACTACATTTTCTGGATCGAGTAACAAAGGAATTATGTAATATTTCCGATTTTTAACTGTTTTACTAGAGAAAATATATAGTCTTTGTATTGAAAAATCTGCATTTTCTTCAAAAATGTCTTCTAATATTTCATGATGTAATTCTCCTAAATTTTTTTGTTGAAAAAAGGTTATTATGTTTTTATGTAATTTATTTAGAAGTTGTTCGTTTGAAGTTTCAATTTTTGAATAATCAATTAAAGAATTTGTTTCGTACATATTAGCAAATGTGTTGTAATCTTCGGTTATTTTTTCATCATCGAAATTTAAATTTGAGTTATTAGATTTTTCGTCATCGTCTTGATTTGTCGCAAAAATAGAGAGTTTTGATTGGAATTTTGCGCATTGATTAAAATGATTAATTTTAATTCTTGATAATGCGTCTGCGTTTTTATTGATCTTACCGGGTTTGTAAATTATTTCATACTCATATTCTTCGAGTTTAAGTCTCCAGCGTGCGAGTCTACTACCTGGGTTTTCGATTGAAAAAAGCCAAGTAAGAGGGCGGTGGTCTGTGATTAGTTTAAATTTTCTGCCAAAAAGATACGGGCGAAAATGTTTTACTGCCCATACGATTGCAAGGAGTTCACGTTCAATAGTTGAATAATTTGTTTCGGCTTTACATAGGGTTTTAGATGCATAGCCAATTGGTAAATCTTTTCCTACAGGTCCTTGTGATAACACAGCGCCTATTGCAAAAGCACTAGCATCTGTGGTCAAAAGAAATGGTTCGTCAAAATTTGGATATATAAGAATTGGGTCAGAAATTAGCAATTTTTTCAGTTCGTCAAAAGGTTCTTTGCAATCAGAATCAAAGTCAAATTTTATTTCTTTTTTGAGTAAACGAGTAAGTGGTTTAGAAATTTTCGCAAAATTAGGAATGAATCGTCGATAATAACCTGCTCAGCCAAGGAAAGATTTTATATCCTTAAGATTTTTTGGTTGGGGAAAATTTTGAATACATTCAATTTTTGCTGGATTTGTTTTAACACCGTTTTTAGTTATTACTTGTCAAGATATGCTACTTCTTTGCGTAAAAATTCGCATTTGTCTGGTTGTATTTTAAGATTAGCTTTTCTTAGTCGTTTGAAAGCTTCGCGTAATCGATGGATATGTTCGTCATTTGTAGGGGAATAAACTATAATATCGTCCATATAGACAAGACATCGTTCATTGAAGATTCCTAAAAGAATATTGTCCATTACACGTTGGAATGTAGTTGGGGCATTCTTAAGTCCGAAGGGCATTCGTAAAAATTCATAATGACCGTTTTCTACTGAGAACGCTGTTTTTGAAATATCTTTAGGATCTATCTCTATCTGAAGGAAATCAGAAGCGAGATCAAGAGTAGTGAAATATTGACACTTTCCAAGTTGGTCAAGTAAATCTGAGATATTAGGAAGTGGATATTTATCATTAACAGTGGAATCATTCAATTTTCTATAATCTATTACGATCTTCCATTTTTGTTTATTACTAGAGTCGATTTTTTCGGTACAACCCAAACGAGAGATGACCAGGGAGAGATTGATGGTCTAATTATACCTTGTTGTAACATGTTGTTTACTTGCGTTTTAACCTCTTGTTTATGTATTTGGGGATATCTATAAGATTTAGTAAAAATGGACTTTGTATTATTCGTGTCTATCTTATGTTTGATTTCACTTGTGAAGGAAAGGTTGTCACCTTCTAGATAGAAAATGTCTTTGAAATTGACACAAAGATTTGTGATTAATTCTTTTTCTTCTTCGTTTAAATGGTCAAGTCTAAGCTGGGATCTAATAGTCGGGATTCTATTTGAAGTTTGAAATTCGGGAGATTCGGGAAAATTGAAATTAAGAAGTGTGTGTATCGAAAATGGTTCTATTTCGATATTTGAAAAATCAATTGTTTTTGAGATTGCATTCGCATTGATAATTGTTGTCAAAAATTCGCCTTTTTGATTGATATGGACAAGGTCATTTGAGATATGTACTTTTTCTATTTCTTTTCGGGATAAAATAGCATCGGTATTGATTAGATGACATTTTAATTTAAAAACTTGTTCTGTTCTACCTTGTATGGTTATTTTATTTTTATTTGCCTCGTATGTTTCGAGTTCTGTTGAAGAGTAATTGTCCTCAACTTTATACAGTGGTAGTGTTTTAAAATTGGTAATAAGTTGTTTATTCTTTAAATAGATTGTACATTCGTAGTGTTCTAGGAAGTCAAGACCTAGAATTCCGTCAAAATCAATGTCTAAGTTGTAAATATAGACTTTGTGAGGGTTACCGTTGTTAAAATTTATCAAAGTTGATTCAGTTATTAAAAGTTTTTGTTCAGTAATGCTTTGAATTGTTGCATTTTCGGGGAAACGATTTGGAAAGTTCTTTACTGTATTTTCTTTGAAAATTGAAATGCCTGCACCAGAATCTATGAGTAGTTTGAAATTATTTGTTGCGTCTTTAATATAGTAAAGATTTTTGGGATTTATGGCAAGGAAGGGATTTAAAGAAATTGTTGTTCGGGGAAATTAAGTGAGGGATTCATATCGTCTAGCGTGAGAGTTTCGATTTGGGCTTGTATTTGATCTGTTTCTATAGGGGCTTGATTGGGTGGATGGTTTTGATTTGGGGATAAAAGAAAATTTCGATTTTCCTCGATTGGAAAATTTTGGTAGTCTTCGATTGGTTCGTTAAAGTTTAAATTGGGATCTGGATTCTCATAAGAATTGTCGTATTCGTTTTCGAATAAGGTAGAGGGGTCTTCATAAGAAAAGAATGAGGGATCTTGGTAATCTTGTTGATAGTCTTGATAATAGTCATTAAAATATTTTTCTTGATTGTTATCGGTGCTAACTAAGTGAGCTTTAAAATTGGGATTTTTCTGAATTACTGAGGGTCGAGAATAATTAAAATTCGGTTGACGTTGGAAATTATTTTGATTTGATTGGTTATTTGTAATATTTGGGTTTTGCATATTTGGGCTTCTTTGTTGTTGCATGTTTGGTCTGTGTGACTGAAAGAATTTGTTTGCGGGGCCAACTGGGGTCGCAGAATATTTGAGTTTTGGGAAAAATTGGGACGTGGTTGTCCGTTATGGCGTGGCATTAATTTGCTGAATGACCAATACGTCCACATTTAAAACATTTTTGTGTTTGAAAGTTTGGTTTTTCTCAAAGGTTGATTGAATGGCTTTGGTGGGTTCGGTTTTGAAGCTTTTTGAGATTCGAAATAGGACAATTGAAGTTCACGTCGAATACATATTTGGGCTTCAAGAAGATCTCTTGGGTTACTGGCACGAATTATATGTCCAATACGGGGTTCGAGACCAGTTAAGAGGGTACTCAGGGACATGGATTCGATCAGGGTTATTTGAGCTTGTTTCTGTTGTGGGGTGAGATTAGACTTTTGTATATTAGCGTGCATTTTTGCATTTAGCACTTGAAGTCGGTTACGTTGTAAGTCTTGTATTAAAGAAGACAAGTCTCGCGTATCTCCGAAGTGAGAATTTAAAATTTGTTTTATTTCTAAGTAAGAAATAGGGTTGCGAGAGCTTATTAGCTGCGCTGCTCTTGCACGTAATTTATTTTTTATGTGGATTGCTAATAAATCTTTTTGATCGCGTGTAGACATATTGTAAGCACAATCACAAGCATTGAGAAATGTTTGGAGAAAAATTTGATCACCATCGTATTCAGGAATTATCGAAAATATTTCAGATAATTTATATGGTTCAATTTCGGGGGTCTCAGGGACATTTTGTCTTTCGTTATCAGTCATGGTTGCTCAATATATCACAATATCAAAATGAAATAATATAGGCACACAATATTATATAAAAAGGATACGAACTTAAAATTAAGAATTTAGGTTGATTGGCAGTACGTAAAGTAGTACACAAATCAACGTAAATTAAAGCAATACTAAAATCTACAAAATTCGAGTTGTTTCTTGAAATTTGATTAACTGTATAATCAAAATTTGAAATTAAAATATTCTTTTGGATATTTGAAATTTGTTTTTGAATTCAGTTTTACTTTATTATTCAGACTTACGTTACTAGTAGAAATATCAGACTTCGTCGTGTTCTTTGCACCAAATTCTACCAGGGGTTTCATTAGGTGTTCCTAATCCGTAGATTGACTGCGAGTTGGTGACGTCGGGTCGTGATTTTCTCTGTTTTTTTTTTGTTTTTCACAGATTCTTCTGAACAATGGATTGGGATCCTCCGTCGACAGTTAGAGTGCACAAGGGCTTCGTGTTCTGTTAGACGTTTTCAGATCCTACCGACTGCGCCAGTTTGTTAAATCACTTTCTTGTCAAATTACTTTTTAGAAAATTATTTTATTACTCAAAAATAATACAAATTAAAATATATACATTTGAACTTGCAAAGAGTAATATTTAACAAAATGATTTCAAGCTAGACTGAACTGTACTGAACTGAACTGTCTACAAAGAAAAATAACTATTTATATGTTTCGTTATGCTGACTCAGTGGGAACTGTTTACTTCTTTCTTGAACACTTGGGTCAGGACGTGGGTTCTGCTGATGAAGCTTTCTTGGTATAGACTTGTTTTCGTAAACAAGTAACACCTGCTGTTTATGAGAATAGGATGAT